>JAKSZP010010893.1:0-88437 GCA_022478985.1 Massospora cicadina | reverse complement strand
TATCAGGTAGTGAGGGCGGTGAACGAGGTGGCATTTGAGCTGAAGCTCCCAGAAGGGTCAAGAGCTCATCCAGTGTTGCACGTATCGCAGCTCAAGCCATTCTTTAGCCAGCCACCTGGAAGTCCTTCCCCTTTATTCCCAGCTGGAGAAGGAGCTGAGGAGTATGAAGTTGAGGAGGTTCTTGACACCAAAGTGGTGAGAGGACGTCGTTCATTCTTGGTACGTTGGGTGGGTCATCCTATTGAGGAGTCCACATGGCAGTCAGCTAGGGATTGTGCCCGATGTCCTGAGAAAATCCAAGAGTTTTTCTGTCTAGGGGGGTGATGTGATGGTTGAGGTTTATCCTCAGCATCACATTGCCCTGATCTTTGGTAAGACAGGGCAGGCTGTGTCTGGATGTATGGAGGAGGAGGGGGAGTTGGTCCTGGCAGGGACGCCTAAGGGGCAGGAGCTTGAAGGAGGCCAAGGAGCCAGATGGGCGTCCAAGTCGAGGAAAAACGAGAATCAGGTAGAATGGGGAGTTTCGAGATTCGATTTGGATTCAAATCAAGAATGGAATGGAATAGGTGCTTGGAAGTTTTGCGGTTCGTTTAGAATCGAAATGGAACTGGTGCGGAACTGTTGAGAATCAGAACTGGCACAGAACCATTGAGTGAGGATTCCGCGATCCTGCTGTAAGGTTTACACCAAGCATCAGTCAGATTAGCACCATAAGCTTGTGTTATATTTTATATTGGCTTGTAGCATGTGTATATAGGGAAGGAACTGAAAGCTGGAGGCTTCTCAGTTCTGTTTTCTATCAACCTGGCCAATATTAAATAAAAAGAACTTTAAAATTCATATATTTATAGTTTGAGTTTATTTAAAATATTGCCTAACTGCAGCCATGTTTGGCTTGAATCAACAAGAATTGGACTTTGAAAGTGAGCTTGGGAGCTATTGCCTCCCTTTATACCTTGTCTTGGAGTCAAGGCATGTTGCTGGGGTTAAGTATATTTGCAACTGTCTTCCAGGGGGTGCTTGTCCAATCTTGTAGCGCGCGCACAAGGAGAGTAGTATCAGGAGCCCTGTCAGCCCCATGGTCTGTAACATGGATCCTGTTGCCCAACTCATTCGTGGCTCATTGGAAGGAGCCAGTGCGTTACAAAGGGAAAGATGGAGCAGCCATTTAGGATGCATGACCAGAAGGGATAATCAGTGGGTGGATCTGATCATAGCGTGTGGGGTACTGCGAGATGGATGTTATGATAGAAGGGGTTGATCATTGTAATTGCATGAGGCCAGTGAGACAATTGGCGCCATTGGGAACCACAAATGGAAACATGGTGTAGCCCTTAAGAAGCCAAACCCTCTGTGAGTTTGTGGTGGAGGCGCGTGGGAGAGGTGTAAGGCCAGCTGGAAAACTGGACCACAAGTGTGGCCTCATTTGGCAAGCGAGTTCATATAGTCAGTATTAGTGTATTTTATATAATAAAGGCAGCTGCGGTGCTGCTATTGCATGGTGTTGAAAATTTTTTCCTACCTTTCCAGCTTCCATGATTACCTGTTGAATCGCAGGGGATAAGTCTCACAGGTGAATGAATGGATATCAATTGATCCCAATTTGGGTTAATAATGTTTGAGAATTTTGGGTAATTCACCAGGTTTGGATCTATTGGGGATTGATCTGCATGAATGCCTAAGATCCTGTCGGGCAAAATTTGTCAATGGTATCAATTCATATAATAGTTAATCATTGATTAACTATTATATGTACTGATTAAAATCAGTTGGGCTTTATCACTGACCAATTAGGAAATTTAATTAAGCAGGTGTTAGGAGAGTGATGCCACCTGCAACTAGCAAATCAATCCTTTGGTTTTCGACCTTTCAAAATCAGTAAAGAGTCTCATTATCTAAGCAGGTTGCTAGCTAAATATGGTTGGTTTGCTGTGATTGAGCAGGATATATAAGGGACTCGTTTTCAGGCTTTTTCCGTTTCATGTCTTAATGATGTCTGACGGAGAGATCATAACCCAATGGAGAAGACCATTTCCAGTGGTACGTCATAGGGAAGTCCAATGGCAACAGCTGCTATTTCATGGCTGAGGCGCCAACTGAGGAATTGTGCGCCAAATTCCCCCTATAAATTACCTTTAAATTTACATTAATAAGAAAAGATTCATCCTATCAAAAGGAAAAAATCAATCCTATTGAAAAAAGATTTTTCCATTTGGGATTTAAGCTATATTCATCTTCAAGTTAATATTGTTGTGGTATACAATATTTGTGGAATCTTTTGTTGTATAAAGAGTAAATATCAAGGATCCTTAGAAAAAAAGCAGACCTTAGATGTGAATCTCTGCAGACTCAGCGTGATGAGAAGAAAGGCCAGAAGCCTCTGAATCTGAGAGTTGATTAAGTTAGATGGAACAGGGAAGAAATCTCTAAAGTTGAAATCACCAGTATTTCGTGGATTATCACAGGTCTAGCGATGGACCATATTGGGTTTATCTATTCAACTATGGATAATAATCATCATACTATTATCAATCACATAGCAATTACTATCAATCAATGTGAAACCGTACATACCAAACCTATTCAGTTAACTTTTGGGAGCTATCTTTTGTGAAGAACCCAGGATTGTAACATTTGGTACTCACTTAAAAGCTCAATTCCCAATTTTTAACAATTGGTGCTTACTACAGGGGGTGTTGAGTAATATAGGCTTATAATTATCATACAAGGACGAGTTAAGAAAAATTTTGATGGAATTAGCAACCATCAACAAGAACGCCCTGACCCAGCCAATATTAGTTAATTTTCTACTTTGGAGAAGAGTCACTAAGATTGAGGAAGGATTAGAAGATGTTTCCAACTTTGGCGATGAGTCACTAGGGAAAGTAACGATATTAAAGAAGAAAGAAGTAGATCTAGTTTGAGAAGTTTTATTCTTAAAGATGAAATGTGAAGAGGATCACATTTAATTGTGCTCACTCAGAAGATGTGGAGCGTCTAGTGAAGCAAATCAAAGAACTGAAGACTCAGAGATGTGAATGTGAACCCTATGCAGTTACTAACGCTGAAGAAAGGACCTCAAAAACTCCATTTGGGAAGCTGACAAATCCTAGAAATATGCCAACTGCATTTGCTGCCATTTGGAGATGACCTCTCAGATCACTCCTCAAGTCAGTCAGGTTTCCAAGCTGAGAGTGGCGACTAGAAAAACTTTGGAGGAATTTATAACTACTCTAAAATTACCCTCATTTATTAGGATAACGTTCCTGCGTTATTCCAATTGTTTAACATGAATATGTTTGGGTATAACAATAGGCAAAAAGCTTTGACGGTTATATACTGTTTGAATTAAAACTGTCAAAGCTTGGTGTTATCTCATCTAGAGGGTGCATCTGGTCTTACTCAGAGAACAAGGCTGCCATAATGAAGGAGTTTGGAAGTCCCACATGTATGTCAAAAACAAACAAGAATTTATGGGAATCCAATTACAGAAAGACAAGATCTTAGAGAATTTTGACAACTGATTCTACCAAGGATCACTGATATTGGTCAGAGCAAAAGTAAGTAACAATTTTGATGCGTAGATCGCATTACAAGCGGCTCTTTGGCCCTATCACAATTTATATCAAATGATGTTTTCCACATTAGCTACCAAAAGCACTACCTCACAAATGGTGGATCATTTGAAGATATTAGGAGCAACATTTGAAACCCTTGATAGAAGCTTAAAGCTGTGTCCAATTTGAAATTTAATCTTTTAAAGGTGACTGAAAGCGCTAAGTAGTCAAACAATTGAACAGTGCTGGGAAACAAGCCTGAGGAGTTCAAGGTGACATATAAGAGTAACAAACGCTGTCATCAGTGTGGAGGGAAGGGTTACTTCACTGCTCAATGCTTTAGCAAGATTCCAACTTAGCAGATCAACTTAATCAAGGCAAAAGAGGCCAAACCCGCACAGGAGTTGAGAAATGGCCCACAGCCTAGATGTGGAACAGTCTAAATTGCAGTTAAAACCGTTCCACCCATTATCCTAAATGAAAAAATTGACATTAGTGATCTTTTTGTTGATGATGATTCACTGGACTAACTTTACCAAGTGGTCAATTTAGATGTCAAAGCAGTAACTAGAGCTTGAGCGAAGGGGATTGACCCCAAAATAATCAAGGAGGTCACTTGCCCATATGTGTGACAACTAGCCGACAAGATTTGATCCACTGAGAATCTGGATGATCTGGCCAAGGTTAAATTAGATGAGGAAAATCTGTCTATCCCCCTAAGTAAAATTAAGGAATAATTTCAGATCCGTTGGTGCAAATAAGTTACACCTTTATTCAGCAAATAATGACGCTATATACTCACTAAACACCATTTTGCAATACTCTTAATGTACATATATTGATATATGGTTAAATCAAGTATGGGTATGGGCGATAATTGACAGTGGAGCGTCTATCAATATTGTCTCGCTCAAGCTGGTGAAGAAGATGAGAAACTCACCGATTTGGAACATAAGAAAGAATGTGGAACTGACGGGCCAAATAAAACCTTCTCCTGTGGAGCATATATCACTTTACCACTCAGATTCAGATCTTTAAGGGTATCCGCCACAGTAATATTTTTGGCCAACCAAAATTAAGATATTATGATCAGGACTGAGTTTCTAGGAAAGTACAGAGTCGAATGTAACTTAAAAAGTAATACGTTGACCATATTGGGTCAGACACTACCTCTAGTTTATAAGAGAGATGGGGAAACTCCACTGATCAAGAGAAACAATTTCATCAATCTGGTCTACAATAATGGCATTATCCCAATTTGCTACCAATTGGTTGGATGAAAGTGAAGAAGAATACTGATAGAAATCCTGAAAAATCGGGGGAATTCCAGAATGAAGAAAGACATCAAACCTTACTGCTAGAATTGCATATAATAGTTGATATGGAATTGACGTTGGAGATACCCAAGATGTTGTATTGAGAGGTCAGCAGCTCCTGGAAGAAGTTCAGAGTAGAGACATGGGTGGTTCCTGGAACGTTTATTCAGGGCCATGGAGAATCCGATTTCTCCTGGCGAATTTGAGCGGGAAACTGATGAAGATTGAGAAAAATCAGATTATAATGTTAGTCCCTCTGATCCCAATTGTCAAATTGAGAGATTCCATGATTTTGGGACCCTTGATGAGATGGAATTACTGACAAAGGTTGCTGAGAGTATCAATCTTTTATTCAATTGAGAGCAACTCGCTGATTTGACAGAACAACAGTAGGAGGAGGTTCTCAAATTATGTGAAAGGTATCAGGAAATTTTTGCCCAGGACAACCATGATTTGGGATGTGCAAAGAATGTCATCTATAAAGTTAATACCCGAGAAAATTTACCAATAAGAATGAGACCAATTCAACGGTCAAAGGCCACTGAAGCAGTAGTGGATAAAAATATCAGCAAACTAGTGAAGCACAGGCTTCTTTTTCTGTCATCGAGTCCCTGAGAAAGCCCTATCCTGATTGTTAAGAAGAAAGACGGATCTAATCAGGTGGTGATTGATTATTGGAAGCTGAAAAAAATAACAAAGAAGGATTTTTATACACTCAATGAATTGACAATTCATTAAATTGATTGGGAGAAGAAAAGTATTTCTATATGATGGATCTAATATCAGGATATGAGCAAATCTATTTTCCAAGTGAAGATCAGGGAAAATGTGCGATAGCACTGTGCAGGGGCTATACCAACCAACTTGGATGCCCCAAACTCTTTACAATGTGCCTGCAACATTCCAGAGGGCCATGGACGCCATATTGAATGACTTAAAGTTGTCATGCGTCCTGGTGTACTTGGACGATATAAATGTGTTCAGTAGGACCTTTACTGACCATTTACACCACTTGGAAGAAGTCTTTAAGAGACTGTCTGCGGCTAACCTGAAGATTAAGCTGAGGAAGTGCCACTTCTTTAAAAAAGAATTGGAATATATGGTTCGTCATCTATTTTAGTGAACTGCAACTACAAACCCAGAAGGTTGAGGCCATTGAGCGGATGTTCATCCCGAGAAGTGTCCGAGATATTCAAGTTTTCCTTGGAATGGTTGAATACTACCATAGTTTTATATGGAATTTTGTGATAATTTCCGAGGTCCTCTTTCATTTGCTGAAGGATCTGAAGAAAGGATTTGTTTGGAATGAAGAGTCACAGAGTTCTTTTGATGAGTTACGCCAGTACCTCATAGATTCTTAATATTGAAATATTCAAATTTTAATCAATAATTTATAGTACAGACTCATGCTTTCTTAACGGTGATTAGCGCCATCTTGAATCAAGTAGATGAGCTTGGGGATGAGAATCCAGTAGCTTATGTGAGCTAGACGTTATCAGCAGCAGAACGGAATTACACCATTACTAAGCATGAATGCCTTGTGGTGATTTACGTCTGTAAGCAGTTTTGAGTGTATATTCACAGTACGCACTTTAAAGAGGTGATGGACCACTCCTCCCTGTGTTGGCTGTATAACCTAAGAGAACCGGAAGGATGTATAGCCTGATGGGCATTAAAGATTTAGGATTATATATTTGATTCAGCTCACCAAGCAGGAGCTTCTAACTAAAATGTGGGTGGATTATCAAGGTTACTAATGGTACAAGTGGTATACCAACAAGCTGATGAGCTGTTTCAGAGATTGGTCAATGGAGAAATTGGGAAATAGCCCTGAGAGACCCAAGGTGCACTTTGGAAAGTGATGAAAACACTGAGACCACGGATGGCTAAGTGCTTAAGACAATTAACAGAAAAATGACTATTTTTCCCAAGACCATCAATATGAGCAGCAATTATTAAAGCCATGCATAAAGATCGGGCATGGAGTCCTGAGGAAGACATTTAACTACATTCATCATTACTATTACTGGAAGTCTATCAACTATGATGTGGTCAATTATCTGGCTTGCTGTGTGGAGTGCCAGTTGCACAAACCCCACAAGAACACAATATGATATTGACTGTTACGAACTGGATTTAGCTGGCATACAGTGTCCATTGATATTATGGGACCACTAACTATGAGCACAGGGGGAGTCAAATATATAATAATTGCAATTGACCATCTGACCAGATGGGTCAAGATGAAGGCCCTGGCAAAAGTGAACGCTACAAGTGTCTCATGGTTTATCCTAGATCAAATTGAATACTATCATTGATGCCTGCAAGCCTTGTTAAGCAACAATGTATCAAATTTCACATCTCACGTGATACTGAGGTTCAATGAGATAATGGGGATCTAAGGAGTAGTGTCATTTCTTAATGGCCAGAGACAATTGGACTGATAGAACAAGTAGATAAAACGCTGGCTGTGAAGTTGAAGAAGCTGGTTGCTTATAGAACTTCCACATGGTGAACATACCTCAGTTTGTTGACGTTTGCATATAATATCAGTCACCATATGGCAACGGAAAATGACGTTTGAGTTGTTATATGGAAGGAAGGCCGCGTTACTGCCAATTCTATATTTGAAGGTTGAACCAACATTGGGGATGAGTGCCAAGCAGCACCTGCTCTATTTTCAAATAATCTGAAGGAGATGCAATTGCAAGAATTTGATATGACCTTGAAGGAAGGATTAAGGCCAAAAAGATGGATGATAAGAACCAACTGGCACTATCTGAATATCCTGCAGGTGTATTGGACGAAAATATCCCAGTTTTTGACCTCCATATTGCCTTCAGATTGGCGGATGGATGACAAAAGATTGTCTGATATGAGATTCCCTCATGGTAAGTGTTTTGACTCATCCTTACCAATTCAACCTCAGATTTAGGGAAATTCAAAAACAAGAAAAAATGACACAGGTTAATGAGGATTTTGACCCCAAATTCAGCCTGATTTCGTTATTTATGAGAAAAACACAAAAGCGAATTTAAATCCCAATAAAATTGCACTGTGAGTGACACAAGGAAAAACCCCAGTGGATTAAAAACCTTAGAGGATCTGGAACCTCCAATTGACGTCCAGAGCCAACATTTTTGTTTATGTACAGAAACTAGGTTTGCCACAGGATACCAGGTAAGACAAAGCAAGGGAAGCCCCAAGGCCACCAGAGAGACCCACACAATCGCAGGAAATGAGAAAGAATTCTATACTGAGTTCAGAATCACATGGGCCCAGCCTTAAAAAGGCCACTCTTCTGAAGAGCCCCTCCCACACTAATCTTTACACCCCTAATATCATAAAGGATAGATTTGGAGGGGCACAGCCCAGCACTGAGCCCGCATGAACCTCAAAACCTCAAAATAGCGTTTTGACTCAAGATTCGGATTTCCAAATATCAAGTTGAGATGTAATGATCAGTTTAACCCAATCGTTACATTATGCAATAGAGTAGCCTATTGTGATATGCATGGCTTTGAAAGAAGAAACAAGTTAAGAATTATGGTTAGGTCAGTTCAAGATTATTGGGAAGATGATAAAGATGCATATTCCATCAAGAACCTCATGGATGGAAGGATTGTGAATCAGGTCCATGTTAAATATCTAAATTAGTTGATCTAAGGAAAAAATAATATCAGTGTTCTCATAGAATTGATAAACCATTGTGATGGTTATGTCCTAATGATTTGGTTAAGTCCAAAAAAGGACCGTTGAACCAAAATGAATGGCGAAGTCATAAAAAAATAAGACCTCTGAACCATGAAAACTGGTAGGCTAGAGTATACCTAAGATACAGTTTGGGGAAATAATAAAAAAGATGGATTTCTGAACAGAGTGAAGGTCATGTCCCATATAAAAAGAAGAAAATAAAAGATTGATAAAACATAGGAAAAAATATAAAGGAAAAAATTAATATATACAATCTACTTTTTTCTCTCATTGCAAACACTTTTGCAACAAAATTCAATTCAAGTCTGCTAAAGTTTGATAATCTCAACCAGGAGATTAGTTGGTGCCCATGTCAGGGAGCAGTTGGGCAAGTAAAGTTAAGGGCACAGGTGTTGGCCCCACATCAACCAAATTTCATAAATGCCCCAGTGAGTCTGGCGGAATAGATAAAGTTAATAAAAAACTGGCGGTTACCATTTCCCCAGAAATTTTGGCCTGGCAAGAGCGCTGCAACCAGTTCATCAATATGCCACACACCCAACCGCTTTTGTTAGTGGAACATGGGGTGTGTGTTTTCCTGGATATTCAGCAAATGGCGCTTTTGGAAATGTTCTGTGTAGATGTACACACACATTTCACAAATGCGGTGTACGTTGCACCCCACTCCATGTCATGTGATTAGCTGGATCTAGGCTTCGAAACAAAAGAAGTGGTGGATGAAGCTGCAAAAGTGCACATAGTTGTAGACCTCCCGGACGGTCAGCGGGTAGTTGAAACAAAATGCACCCAATAGACTAAGTCAAATCAAATTTTCATGACCTTTGACTTCCTACCCACAACAGTCCAACACACCATGCTCGAGCACCACCTGAAGGCTGGGCTCACTATTTATGGAGAATTATAATCCTTTAAATTGAAGCAATTTACGCTGATGCCAAACCTGTTCACAGGTAAAGTGATTGCAGTCCTCACCCCGTCCTCAGGGATAGTGGAGGATTTGACCCAAATCCCACACACCACTTTCATCACAATCAATGGGCAAAATTTCCATCCTTTCTGGGCCACCATGGATAGTGCGCCTCCCATCTTTGCGTTATGTCGCACTTTTGGCCACAAGGCCCACACCTGCCCTAACAAAAAGGGCGTTACACATCAAGAACTTATCTTGGATGCAATGGGTGGAGCAGAATCCCATTATGAACTGGTATTAGACACCAGCGAAGCCTTCCCATGGGGAGTGCAAGGCTGTTACATTCTTGTAAAGCCAGTGTCCCCACAAGAGTGGAAGAAGGCCAAACAGGCCCGCAAGGCGGTGGCCAGGGAGGCGGCCAAGACCACATCCACCATCCCACCAGCCCAACTCCAGGAGGATGTTGAGATTTTTGTGGCGGAAGCAGCTTGTGAATCTCTCAACCAATCAGATAGGGACGCCCAAGCTGAAATCCTGATGGATGAGTTGGTTTCACCCAACCAATGCTCCCAAGCATCAATTGGGTCCAAATTGCTCGCTGGCAATCCAGCTGAAATTCCACCTTCAAGCAATGGTGAACTGCAATTGCACACACCACAAAAAACTCGGCCCACAGCGGGGAAAAAGAGAAGGCAAAGGCCAACGCAAACCCCACTGCTAAAGCTAACCATACTGACATCTACTCTATAGCATCACATACCTGAGGCGCCACCAAGCGCCATGAAGAAAACGAGAAGGCTGAAGGGCTCAGGTGCCCTTCCCCTTGCACCTAAGGTGCGATGAGGGGAGCCTTTACTTTAGGGACATTGAACATCAATGGACTCAAGGCCTTGCTATCCTGGGCTAGGAAACTGAGTTTTTTACAAAATAATTTACCTGTGGACATCCTGGCCATTCAGGAAACCCATTGTCCACGCGGTTTTGAGGAATCATGGAAATCCATGCTCATCCCTTCCATCTCTTTTTGGTCTGAGTACTGTGGGGTGCTTGTTCGAGTGAAAAATCATTTTAAAATTTATTTTGTCTAATTCCTTCCTAGCCAGCCACATCCTTGTTGTAACCTTTTAATGGGATGATGAAATACACGATACTGTTAACATTTATGCCCCAACCTGTGTGCGGAAATGTCAGGAATTTTTCTCAGCCTTAAATTCCCTTCTGCTATCCACCAACCCATTTGTTGTCAGAGACATGAACTTCTGAATGAACACATACACAGACTGTGGACCGCATTGCATACACCCCCACAGGGACACATTGAGCTTCACGTTCTCAAGGCCACCCTAGGGTTGTACAATACCTTGCTGCGGCATGCTCCGCTACTTAATAACATTTTGCACCCCCACATACACCACGGTCAGTTAAGGGTCCATGACCTGCATTGACCTTATCCTTACGCCAGTCAAATTTCATTCCCAAATTTCCCACTTCGCCATGACCAAAGTTGATTTCTCTGACCACAGGATGGTATCAATCTCCTTCTGCTTATCCAACCCAGCGGCCTAGGCGCCGTTTTGTTGCAAACTTCACCCTGCCAAAATTGCGTTTCCAAGATTTTACTCATGAATGGAATCCATGACCTCAGCTCCAGAGTTTATCGCACTGTTATGTGCAGATCCAGTTTCCACCTGGTCAACCTTCAAGGCGTGCACAATCCGCCAGGCCCACCACCTCTCCTCTCACCGCTCATGAGCTGCCTTGGCAATCATTTCGCGCACACTGGCAGAGTTGGACCACCTGGAGTATAATGTCCCCGCTGCGGGCTATAGCTAGCTTGGGGTCACAAGTGGGCAGAGGTGGCCGCCCGCCTCAACGCACTGGTGAGGCAACACAAGCATCAGGTTTGTTTCAGTTCAAAGCTAAACATATTACAGCAGGTGACATGTGCTCAACTTACTTTTTCTCAAAAAATTTTCATGCCACGCCAGAGTTTGGCCTGCACACAGGTGCGAAGGCCGGACCAATCTGTCACAGATATGCCAGCTGATGTGGCAATCAAAATACATAGTTATTACTCTGAACTGTATCCATCTGATCCTATTCCGCTGGCCAAAATGGCAAATTTTCTTGAAAGTGCACACATCCGCACCATTACCCAATTCCTGGAGTTGATGAATTGATTACTCGAGACAAACTCTGGGCCTCTGTTTGTGGTGTAGCGTATAGAAAATGCCCAGGTCCAGATGGCATCCCTTATGAGTTTTATCAAAAGTATTTCAAAGATTTATATTTCTTGCTGCTTTCCTCTCTTAACCAATGCCTTCTGGAAACGCGCCTCCTGCCTGGAGGACAAGAGGCCTTCATGATTACTTTATACAAAAAAAGGGATAAGCTGGACTTGGCCAACTGGCGCCCCATCTCTCTCACTAACACTGACACATAAAAGTTTACTAAAATTATGGACAACCGTCTAGGGGTTGCTGCATCTGCTCTCATCTCCACTGAACAATTTGGCTTCATACCCAAAAGGTCAATTTGGGATAATATTCACACCGTAGCCAACATCTTTCAGTCCACGGTCTCTGGAGCACTTGTATTCTTAGACCAGCAGAAAGCATATGATAGAGTCAACTGGCAATACCTCAGAGCCTGCCTCCACAAGTTTCGCCTCCCCCCTCACTTCATCAATTAGGTGATGCTGCTAACGAAATCCGCCACAATGGCTGTGCGTGGTCCTGGCTTTCTCATGGATGTAGTCCGCCCTCAAAGGGGGCAGCGCCAAGGGGACCCTCTTTTCCCACTCTTGTATAACTTCAGCCTTGACCCACTTCTTAAAGATGTGAATGCCCGCCTTACTGGGGTCCATTTGCAAGGCCAAACTCCAGTCAAGATGCTGGCGTTTGCTGATGATTGTGTGGTTGGGGTGTCTAACAATCATGATGCACGAGCCCTTGAAGAAAATATCCAGGTTTACTCCAGGGTAAATAATGCTGCACTCAACGCCTCCAAAACCGAAATTGTTCTCCTTGGTCGGTATCAAGCCTGCTGGGCCCCAGCGCCCTGTTTCCTACCCGCCTTGTCAGTTAGCGCACGAGCTTTCTTGCTTGCCCTGCCCTGCCCACCCCACACTGCCCCGCTTGCGCTCCCCTTTGTGCCAAGCCCCACCGTTGGCCCTGTCCGCCATTTGAGGGTATGGCTGGAGGCAGGAGGGTACGCCACATTGGTGATGGAAAACCATATCCTAGACAGCATGATGAAACGCATAGCTTACCTCAAAGCCCATAAGACCTCCCTTACAGGCAGGGTAGTACTTGCCAACCCTATGCTCCTCTCTAAAGTTTGTTTGGGGCCCACGCCATCGCTTATTCCCCATGTTTCATCAGGTCGCTATACGCCCTTCTGCAAGGATGACTTTTGTGGGGCCGCCCAACTCCGGTGCGCCTGGATGTCATGTTTGGCCCCCGCCATAGTAGTGGTATGGGCCTGCTAGACTTTAAGGCCCATGCAGACAAAATCCTTGGCACCTGGATCGCTGCCGTTACTAACCCTATAATTTCTGCCCAGCACTGGTCCCGCGCGGCCCACCACAACTTCTCCTGCGCCCTGGGCATCACCAATCCTTCCCACCCCAACTCTCTGCTAAAGTATCTGGCCTCACATCCTTCAGCAGCAGGCCCACATGGGACGTCGCCCCACTTCAAAAGGATCCTCCTCTCCATGCGGAGCGCTGAGTGGAGAATTTGCATATGTGGGCATGCAGCCCAGAGAGGGCGTCCCTCTCCTCGGTTCACCCAGGAGGTACAAGGACTTCCCATTATGAACGGAGTGATACCCATGGGACCCCCTACCATGGCCAGAATGGACTACCTGGACATGATGGACATCCCCTACCCCCTTGATACCCAGAAAGCCATTTGGAAGTATGCCCACCACCCTCTTCTGCAGCCACATATTCATTCCCACGTGTGGCGCTGCTTGAGACAGGTATACCACACTGCTGACTTCTCTAACGCTTTGCACTCGTCCTGTGTGATGCGTGGCCAGTATGGAACGCTGGTTCACCGCCTGGAAGAGTTCCCTCCATCTAAAGAGATTTGGCGTGAGGTACAACATCTGTTTCGCCAGGATCAGACAAAGCCTTTCAGCCTATATAAGGACATGTTTGCTTTATCCATGGCTTCCCCTCTCCCGCCCTCCCTCCGTGCCTTGGTGGTCACAATCGCTATGTGGACTATCCACACGGTTGTCTTGGATGTCATCTATGGCTCCACCCCCACCCTCCAAGAGGAAGTACGCCGGTTCTGATCGCACTTAGAAGACCACTTTCAAGTGTGGATGTTTGGGTACCTTCCACCACATCGCCGCCAGCTGGTCTCCTCCTGGTTCCCAGTTTGGTTCATCATCTCAGACCCCTTCCTTCACATGTGCTCAATAGTGGCGCAAGCCCCTGCACATGTAACCCCCTTCCTTCTTTTGGCGTTCCCGCTGGCAACAGGAGTTAGCGTTTGCTTCTCTGGGGTGCCTTCCTCTCGCTGTGTCTGCTTAGTTGTTTAGTGTCTTTTTGGAAGTGTCCATCCCCTGGTCGGCCTTCCCCATAATAAATTTAAAACTTAAAATTTAAAAAGTAATATATACAAATAAAAAAGAAATATTTTTATAATTTTTTATTGGTTACCTCAACTCAGGGATGATTCCGCCTAGGTCGCCTCTTGGGGAAAAGAGAATGTATAGCAGTAGGGGTAAATAAACCATTTACATTTATTTGAGATCAAGTAATAGCAAAAGCTAAACCTACTCAAAGCCAAGTTTGTTGAGCGAAGGCTGAACTCTGAGAAAACGTGACAAGGGGAAGAGGAATTGAGATGTCAGTACTTGTCAATCACAATACCCTGGATTGTGGAGGAAAGCAACAGTTCAAAGAGGAAGTCAGTATAATTTAATGAGTGATCCCAATATGGCACCAGAGCCAGAAGATTGGTTTTGAGTACTTTATGATGGTCTTCGTCAAGAACGTTGGACATGTGAGCTGGCATCAAGCAAGGGATACTAGGTTGAGGTTGCTGAATCATGCCCCCAATCAGAGCCATAAAGGGGAGGTACCAATGAAAAGCGCCAGAAATGAGGTAGTCATGCAAGGAGCGGACGGCATCCTGAAGACGGCGACTAAGAGCTTCTTGGATTTGAAACAGAATGAATTATTGAACTCAAAAAGCAAGTTGGATCCAGCACAAAATGATTGACTAATATCAGATGTCATTGCTTTAGGAGGCTTGACAATAATAGTAGGAGTATCTGTGAAAGGAGCTGAATCTAGGAGAGTATCAAAGTCCAATTCTGGAACTGATGAGAGAGGGAGAATCAGCTGCAAATTGTTCAAGATGGTCATTACTCTGGTTTCATCAGGGTTGGATACATTTCCAGTAGTTCTATGGAAGGACTACTTATGTATGCATGACAGGGAGTATGAATCCTAGGGGGACCATAGAAGAGATTTTTCATGAAGAACGAATCATCAATTGGAAAAGCTGAGCATCTTTATAAGATAGATTGTAAAGATATTGCTGATAAAGAGAATTCAAATTTGACATATGAGCTGGACGCGATGGGGGATGTTGGACTTTTTCTAATAGTTGACATTATTTAATTCAGTATTAATTAAGCTTTAATTTTGTAGAAATTAATCTTAAAAATTAGTGAGATAAGCTTTTAAGAAAAGAGAAATTTAAGAATGATATGAGAAAAGAGGTTATTAAGTGAAACAACAAAGGTGAATAAAATAGATCATTCTTGAATTTGCCGCAAGACAGACATCAAAGGTAGTAACCTCCTATCAGGGATGAGGAGGGAGATCAGAAAATCATGGATGCTGGACCAAGATCCTGAATATGACAAAAGGTCATATGCCCCGACTGGGGGAAACCAGATATCTGGGACTAGAATTGTTACAAGTAAATTGATTAGACTGTCACAGCAGTGGGTTGTGAGGACTGCACTCTGAGGAGGCAGTAGTGAGGGAAAAAAGGCAGAGAACTAATGTCAAAGGTTGTCCTGAGCAGCGTTGAGTGCAGATAAGCTGTGCTCCACTGGAAACCAAGAAATATTTGACCTGGTCTGAGGTGGCATTCTCCTGTCCCAATCCTATTCTTGCTGGAAATCAAGTCAGGATGAGGAATGTGTTGGGATTTTTGCCCACCCTTTTAGCTTCTTAGATTACCTGTTGAATTGCTAGAAGATAAGTCTCTCTGGCGATTGAATTGGATATTAATTGACCCTGATTTCAGATTAATAATGTTTGGATTTTAGGTAATTTACCAGGTTTGAATCCATTGGGGATCAATTCAGGTGAATGCTTAGGATCTCGTCGGGTAGAGTTGCTGACAAAATGAGGGCATCTGATATTTATTTGATGGTTAACTATCAAGTGTACAGATTTGATTGATCACTTTTCATCACTAACTAAATGGAATTTAAGTAGCATTTGCAAGGTGAGTGATGCCACCTGCAACTATTAAATCAATCAGTTGGTTTTTGACCTGCCATAATGAATAAAGAGTCCCATTACCTAAGCAGGTCGCTAGCCAAAAAATGGTTGGTTTGCTATTATTGAGCGGAAAACATTAGGTACACATTTTCTGGCTCTTTCCATTTCAGATTTCAAGGATGTTTGACAGAGGAATACTAAACCAATGGAGAAGGCCACTTCCAGTGGTAAGTTATAGGGAAGTTCAACAGCAACAGTTGCCATTTCATGGCTGAGGCGCCAACTGAGGAGTTGGGCGCTGAATTCCCTCTCTAAATTCCCTAACAATTCACATTAATAAGAAAAGATTCATCTTAATGGAAGGAAAAGATTTATCCTATTGAAAAAAAGATTCTTCCATTTGGGATATAAGCTTTATACATCCTCAAGTTAATATTGTTGTGGTATAAAATAATGTGTACTCTTTTATTGTATAAAGAGTAAGGATCGATGATCCTTAGAAGAGAAGCAGACCTTAGAAGTAATCTCTACAGAATCAGCGTGATGAGAAGAAAGGCAAGAAAACTATTAATATTAGAGTGCATCAAGTTAAATGGAACAGGGAAGAAGTCTCTAAAATTCACATCATTAAAATTTTGTGAAAAAACTCAGGTCTAGCGTTGGATCATATTGAGTTTATCTAGTTAACTATTAATAATAGTCAGCATACTACTATCATTCACATATCAATTACTATCAATCAACATAAATCCCGAACATACTGAACAGTGCAGTTAGCCTTTAATGAGCTATCATTAGGTGAAGAACCAGGATTGTACATTTGGTACTCCTGATAGTAGCCCAGTTCCCAATTTTTAGCACGTGGGCTTCAAAAGAGAAGATAAGGTATAAGTATACCCTTGAAGGAACAGAAATTTATATATCTGGAAGGTTTATAAACCGTCAGGCCATCCTGATGATGACTGCGCTCATGTAGGGGAAGATGTTCCCATACTTGACCTAAAGGCCAAAATTCAGGTTGCTCTGAGAGAGCACCAGGGGTCTTCTAAGCTTCACCTGGGAGCATGTGAGGTTATGGGCTAGGTCCTAAGGTGGTATATAGCAAATAGAATTGTTTGAGAAGCTAGCTGTGCCAGCCTGGGGGCATTTCAGCGGCAGCTGATAAATGCCAGGAGTAGTAAACTGCAGCCCCACTTGAGGCAGCAGGTGTCAATTAATTTGACATAGGCTCAGAGTAGCATGAGAAAAAAGGCTGGTTGAGCTTATAAACTTTTAAAAAAAATTCATAATTCAATCAATTTTAGTGATTAAAGTAAAATAGAGATATAATGAAAAGCTTTTCAAATTTGGATAAACTCTATACTAACATATTGACAAGGTTCTTCAATATTCGATTGAAAACATCCTACTAGGTTAGATTCCAAAAAAATCAGGCTCCTTTATATATGGGAGGTATTAGCTCCACTATTTTTATGAAGTTTTAATATAATTATAGTAGCACCTGACTATTCTTAAGAAGACCTATAGTTCTTATTTCTAGTCAGTCTTCCTTTTTCTAAATCACCTTCACACTGGCCTGCTTGAGCCACAGTAAAATATTTAAACAAATTTAAAGTTTTCAAGTTGCTCATGAAAGAAGCTAGACTTCCTATTCAGCCATCACCATCCTGGTGGCAGCCCAAATACTGGCTAATGTAAGTCCAACGAAGCTTACATTGGAAATATAGAATGAATTATAACATAAACTACTAAAGGAGGTTCAGTGGCACGTCATTTGACTTCTTTATATTGTACAATGAACTTAATCAGTTTGAGGTAGGTTCAGAGATCTGAGGGAACATTAAAAATTCTTAAAAGGGTATAAATCTTCATGAGGTTAAGTTTATTAGGTAATATAGTACTAATTAAATAACTAGGAAAGAATCAGGAAGATAGTAATAGTAATAATTTTTATTTGACTGAGGCAAGCTGACCAGGGGATGGACAATACCAAAACTAATACTCTAAAACTAAACTGACTAAAAATTAAAAATGTGAATCAACCGCCCATTTTGGGCAGCAAAACACAAAAAGAAATAAGAAAAATAACTTACCAGGTGGCACAGCAAAGAGCCGTTTATCCCATCATGGCGGAGGGAGAGGGGGATCAGGTGGGTCATCATCAGGCTCAGCATTGTAGAGGCGGATCAATGCTGAGAGCAGGGAGGTTGGGACATCTATGGGATGAGGATCAAGGTGAATTAAATAGTTGTTTTGATTGATAATCTGAGCTTGCATTAAAGCCACTATGAGTTCAGCAACGTGGTGTTCAGCCTGGATGTGGGCATCAAGAAGTTGTTCCATTTTTTCAGTATTGGCTCTTGTGGTGCATGTGGATGGAGGAAATTCTGTCAATTTTGTGACATACTTGACAATAGTGGTGGCAGTTTAATATAGTTGTTAGATTTCCTCTTTTGCGGTAGGAGGAAAATTTGAGGGGAATGATGGGTGGTCCAGCCAATTTTTTAAATTCTGCGACGCATTTTGCACACATTTTGCTAGTAAGGAGTGATTTGGGATTGGCCACTGCAGCTGCGGCAAGCTGGTGGTCACTTTAAAAAAGCTTTGGGTTTGCGGACATATTGGTTGGTCGTGGCTGGGGCATCAAAGTCTGAATTCAGATAATGTGTTAAATCAATGAGTAACTCGATGGTGGGACAGTTTCACCAGATTTGGTTACTACATCCAATAATCTCCAGGAATTTTGGTTGATTTGGGAAGATTGGGTTGTAGGTGATTTTGGTTGGGTAGGTTTTGGGGTGGGAGATCTTCTGGATTAAACATGGGTCCAATCCTTCACCCAATTTGGTTGGCATGGGTGTGCATTGGCTAGCTTGGGTTTGAGGTGCTAGATTTTGTTTCTGATTTGAGCTCATGACCTGTGGGGGTGGGGGCAGCCAAAATCCCCAATCAAACGCTGTTGGTGTAGCCTCATGGGTGAAGTTGGCCGTGTTCAAAGGGTGTGAATTATATTGCCATGCCTTTTTGGTGTGGTCTAATTAATAGCAAAAGGGGCAAATTGTGTGACCATTGTCGGTGTGGGCCCAAAAGAAATGGTCAGGTGCAGATGGGATATAGGCGCGCGGTGGGATAGCTGGGCCATGTTCAGCTTGTGGGGGTAATGATAGCCATTGCCTGAGGTTCCGCGAGGCGTTCAGCACCACTTGGGACAATAAATTGAAGGATAGGGTTTTCTCCATACATGGAAAACCCCAACATCAACTCCACATAAAGTGTTTGAGGAGGAAGGTGTGAGGAGAGGTTTGCAAAGGTTACCACAAGTGTGGTGTCATCTTGGAGGCGTGTTCTGGTGGTGGTAATGGGGTATTTCTTATAGATTACAGATGTTGCTGCTGCAGTGGCTGCATCCTCTTCGGTGGGGAATCCAATATCAAAATAGCCCTTGTAAGGGTGGAAGCCAATAAACCCTGCTGATGCAAAGGTGGCCGTTGCCAGCTCAATTATCACTTTTGTCAGTGTACAAGAAGAGGTGCCTGCACTCGACGTGGAGGCAAAAGCGAATATTGGATCAGGTTAGGGCTAGGGGGAGTGATAGTAATATTAAATGATCAACTCATATCCTGATGGACCTGAAAATTCAGGTTGTACTAACTCAGTTATGTCACAGAAATAGAGAGTGTAATGAGATAATGAGCGCTTGATCCAATAGTTGAGGGGAGGATACCCCAGTGGTAGAATATGAACCCTCTACAACTTCCTCCCCAAGTTTAATCCCAGTTGATGAACTTTGGGTAGGGGACAATTATGACTGTGTTGAAATTGCGCACCAATACCCCAAACTGAGATAGCAAATAGCAAAGAAACTTCATGGAGTTCCTGCCCTATCATATGCCGTGCATAAAGGTTTTTCAGGTATTAGCCTCCTTTCCCTTTTCTTCACTTCCCCTTAATTGGTGCAGTATCATCCTCAGTTGGCCCACCTCAAATAAAAATTTAAATAATTTAAAAAATCAGATCCAATAATTGTTGAACCTAGGGAAATCAAATTTATTTGAGAGCTCATTATTCCAACATAATTCATTGTGATTGGACAATCACTCGTTTTTTTAACTATTGGTGCCCAACCCAAAAGGGGGAGCTGCCACGCATCTTTATCTGCAAATGGGCCAAACAAAGGGATTATTAGAAATAAAAAAATCTTAATAGGGCACCTCATCTAAAAACCTAGGAAGCCATATCAGAAACTGAGAAAAATTTAGGGAAACTTTTTTCCAGCACCCACTTTAGCTGGTGGACCATGGCAGACAGCATCAGGGTGGGAGCATCAGCGACATGGGGTATAAGGAGGTATAATTATGGGTTTTCTTTGTTTATGAGGCCAGCAGTGTTCATCACCTCAACGTTTTGAGCAAGTTGATGCTCAACGAAATTAATTAGAGCTGGCACACAAGTGAAAGACTTGATGCACTGGCAGGTTTTGGAATAATTGGGGTTAAAAAGAGAAGTTTTTGCCGAATTGATGCAAGTGCAGTTTGCACCAAAAGCAAGCTCCTCACTTTTTTTATTTTGCATCCTTTTCAAAATCATGGGGGAAATTTTGGATGGGAATACCCTCAAACAGGGGTTTCATCGCCCCATGGAGTTGTTGGTGGAGGAGGGTGTTAGCAGGAGCTGCAGCGGCTTCAACTGCCATTTTATTAATATTTTTATAAACTTGGGAAAATATTTTAAAGGTGAAAATGGCAGGGCCATGATTTGGAGGATCAACAAAAAACCCCCAAAGTAAATCTGGCTTGACATGGTACAGCCATTTATTCTCATCAATCCATTCAAGAGCCTAGAATAGATTGGATTCATCCAGCACTGGGCCAGCCACCAGAATTGGGGCAGTGGAAGAAGCTGATTGGTCACATGCCGTTGACCATGGAAGCTCAGCTGAAACTGAGTCAGCCATTGACTCAGGATTTTGTAATCTGGTCAAATTGTTATTATTTTTTTAAATTTTTATAATTTTAATTGGCTGCTGTCTTAGAAGCAGTGCCAGAATTTGCCGAGGTTGGGGGTGGGAGGATTGAGCCCCATTCAAAAATTGAGCTGAACTGGCCGCTGACCCAATAATGGAGGGAGGTGTGGTGGAAGCGGCGGAGGCAGAAGCTGTAGGGCACTTGTGCTTCAAGTGATCAAGCTTGAAGCACAAGGGGCAAATGGCAAGGCCATTCTTGATGCGCGCCCATAATGGGTGATCAGGGATGGATCTGATCACCTTACAAGGGGGAATTGTGAGGTGAGTGTTGCTATGAAATGGGAAGATCATTTAAAAGGTTTGTGGCCCTGCCAAATGACCCACTCCAATTGGAACCATGAATTGCAACATGGGTTCTGCGCCGTAAATGGCCAAACCCTCCATGAGCTCATGGTAGAGGCGTTCAGGGGAAAGGTAGGAAGGCAACCCAGCAAACTGTACCACCAAAGTGGCCTCACTTGGAAGCTGGGTTCAAACAGTTGGGAGGAAATTTTTTTAAAATTAATTGCAGCTTAGATGCTGCATTTGCATCAACCTTGAAATGGAAACTGAGGTCAAAATACCCCTTTAAGGGGAGGAAATTAATGAAGCTGGCAGGTTTAAACACTTCCATGGCCATCTTGATGATGACTGCGCTTGCATATGGGAACAGTTTCCCATATTCAACCCAGAGGCTGAAACATAAATTGCTCCATGGGAGCACCACCTGGGAACTTTCAAGATAATGAGCCAAGTCCTGAGGGGGGACATAACGCCTGGTAGCGTTAGGCGGGCTAGCAGAGCCATCCTGGACATGTTTCAGCGACAGCTGAAAAATGCCAGATGGCAGCGCACCACCACCCCAAGCCCAGGAAGCAGGCATCAATGGCATTGAAATCTGTAAATTTTGGCTCAATTGAGTGGTTATCTTGTGTATTTATTTTAATAAAACCCAAATTTTGTTTCAATTTAGTTATCTAAGTGAAAGAGAGATTGGTCAATCATTCATAACAAAATATAATTTTATTTTTAAACTTTAGAAACTTTGATGGTGCACCGCATATAAATAGTATTAGTAAATATTAGGATATAGGCATTTAAAAAATCTTAAATATATAAATAAATAAATAGGAAACATAATTTTAAGCTTCTTCCATACAAGGGCAAAACTGACAAAGAATCTCTAAATCTCAACAGGCGGTAAAAATTATTACTAAGGTATATTAGAAGCCCACATTGATATACGCCATGGTAACCTGGCTGCTTAAGTTGAATTAGGCTTATATAATCTGATGGGATTTAGTTTAGAATAGATGGTAAGACTTTAATAAAAGAAAAGTGAATTACAATGGTTCAGGATTATCAGGGAATGTATGACCCTAGACTTTAATGGTTAGGCTGTTGAGAGAGTCACAATAATTGGAGGGGTATAAGACGTTGCCAAGGGACATTAAAATCTGAAGCTGATGTTGGTTGGGTTACCAAGGTTAAAATTGGTTTAATTATCCAGGGGAAGAGGAACATCTAGATGGGCAATTCATGATGGTAAGCTTGGGTAGAATGAATGATTCAGTTGGTGGCTCATTCACATTTACATGAGTAAGCTAGTGTAGGCAAAGCTACCAGCAGTAGCATGGCAAAAAAGTGGTGATGGTGGGGAGTGTAGTAGCAAGTATGCGGGCCATGACACATGGTTCTGAATAATACATATGGTAGGGCAACGTTATTTGTAATTTTCACTCCAGTGGACTGAATTAAATTTAAAGCCCAAAATTAAAATGAAAGAACAAGGTGAAGGCTTGATTTATTAATCAGATGTAGCATATTTCAGGCCCAATTTTAACATGGAATGTGATAAGGCAGCAGGGACGTGGATACCAAATGCAGTAGATGAGCCAGTGGTGCTGAGCGACTACTAGTAGGTGGAAGTGAAATAAGCTTCAGAGATAGAAACTACTGAGCCAAACTTAGAACTGGATAAATCTGTAACTGACCTTCCATGGGTGAGCCCTTAAGCTGGTTGTGGCGACAACAGAAGTCAACAGCTAAATTGATGAAATGAGGCGGTGAATATAATTGCTCTGCTCTAACTTGACCTGGTAGGTTGCCTTGACGTTGCAGAGGTTAGCACACAAAAAAGCTTGTAGCCAATGAATTTCCACAATTAAACATGCGGAAAGAGGATGAGTAAAATAGTGAGAGTGAAAGAAAGAGGGCGTTGATGAGGACAATTCAAAGCATTGCCCTTAGCCTTGCCATGGATTCAAGGTAAGCTGGAGGCGTTGGAGGAGGGGAGCAGTGGCATGATTGGTTTTGGTTGGTATTTTGGGTCAATAGACCAGTGGCATATACAAAACCATTTTGATATGTGGGGTTTTAAGTGATTTAATCAAAAGACTTAAAATATCAAAAGCTAATTAAAGTAAAGATTATAAAATTTCAGAAAAAATATTGGCAAAGGGATATAAACTTATTTTTAAGTTGTTTTGCTCAGTGAGTTTGGGAAACTTCTGAAACAGCGTATAGCCTAAACAGAATCTTTTTTGTGCCATCTGACTAGTGTATTGGTGTAAAAGTTATAGTATATAGTTGTGTCCCAGAAAAGCATGCACTTGCCAAAGGAACATAAATTAGCTACAGATGAATTTCTCTATGCATATCATGGTAAACCTTCAGAGTTGCAGAGGGCCTTAGCAAGTAAATTAATTTATATAAGGGGCGTTAGTTAGATTGGGAAACTTGCGTCTTAACATTAGGGAGCTTAAAGGCGACTTCACGTTAGTTTAGATACTCAGTAATAGAGGAAGTGGCCAACTCATTGAACAGTGCTAGTTGAAATGACTGATGCAACTCAGAATAATCTTTAGTAGCATTCCGGAAGGCAGCTCAGCATCAAACTGACCATTGCTTTTGCCCCTATAAACACATGCGCCTCATAATAGATTAACAAGAAAAAATCAGAAAATGGTCTCGCTCTCTTGAAATCAAATAGTCATGAAATTGGCCATAAAAGTGTTTTTGCATTAGGGATATCATGCTCTCTTATTATAGCACTTTTAACTTCCATGATTTTCATTGTATCTTCATGCAGGTAAGGCACAATCAAATCATGACTTTGCTCATCTAATCATTTTATAAAGTGGTAGCCTTTAAGAGATCGTCAGCCCTATGTATAAGCATATTGAACATCTTCAGAAAGAATTGTACGTTCCCATGTAAATTGATTTCCTTAAATTGACATTAATGAATTGTCAAAAAGACTGAAAAAGTATTATAGAGGCTAAGCTTCAAAAGCCGCTTAAAAAGAGTCAAAATGAGGTCCTGCGTTTCTAGTTTGCAAAGCGACTTCATGTATGAGATAAGGGCACCTGTAGATGGAGTTAGGGCTGACTGTGTATTTGATGTAGAGAGTTGGGGCGAGTGGGTTCACCATAAAAACTCTACTTCAGAAGGTTCAACCTCAATTATTTAGGCTATTCTTCGATATGAACTCAGGAGTCACATTGATAAAGCCAATCATTCAAATTGACCACTATGCACCATCCCAATGCTGAAACTTGCACTCACAGACGAAGATTACTGAATAAAGTTGAACCTGAACCTCATCTGCCTACTTATGATTTGATATCTGACTATAAGTTAACAAGGGCATCTGCCCCTGAATCATCTGATATAATAAGGAGAGAGTTGGAAGATATTAAAACCAAGGTTACAAAGAAGCCTTCTTTTTCAATTTTGGAAGACTAATATGAATTGAAGGAAAAATCTCATCACTCGCCTCTTCATGAAGTCTAAGGAGATCCCAATTGTCAGTCCACTATGTTATGTCACATGAGCGACAGACTCTATTGCCCTATAGATATTAAACTTCAAATAACCAGGTTTTTTTCTCGCTTATATAATTTTATTAAACAAGCTTCCTAGTTTTAGGAATTTGTTGAGGCTAATCAGAGAGCCTTGGTTATCCTGGTAGTTCTAGCCTCTTGCTGTATATTTTATTAAAAATAACCACGTCTGACTCTGAGCAGCTCAAATCCTGCCCTTTTGTCCAGCCCTGCTATCTACATTGCCAACTGAAAACTAATTCTCCCTTCCAGGTCTTCTGAGTTGCTGTTAAAGAGTTGTAATGTTTAAAAAGTGAGCAATGATACAAATAAGAAAAATCCTAAGATAAAGGGGTTAGAAGCATTGCCCATTGGATTAACAATGCTCACTTTTATGTAAGCATCCATGTCTCAGTTACCTTTAAATTTATGGTTGTATACAAAGGTGAAATGTCTCTTGTAAAAAAGTGAATAATGATTAACCTTTGGAACCTCATCCTGATCTTACAACTGATTGATGGTATTTTTGAGTCTGAAGGGCGTTCCATCTGGGTCAATCATCATCCATTCCCTCCAAAATGAAAAAACTTTACTTAGCTTCTAGTTTGCCTGCACTGAAGTGGGAACCAGAACATAGCAGTACGTTTCAAGTTTCGTCCACACAGCCATCTATCATAATATTCAGATTTTAGCACTCCTCCACCAAGAAGTACCGTGACAAGTAGACCTGATTCAATCCCTTCAACATCCACTTATAAAGTACATCAATCTGTCTCCACATTCATTCAAGAGAATTGTTGGAAACTCATATTTCCAAACAGTGGGCTCCACTAGTGTGCCAGGCCAAATAGTATGGAGACTTGCTGACCCTTGCTGTTTCGCCTTCATAGGCATACAAAACCCCCTACAAGTCCACGTCCAACCATTAACACAGCAGACCAATGACTTTGCCTTAGTCCTATTGTCCCTCTTGGGTGTGCCCTGGAGAGTCCATCCCCCACTCTGGGCAGCCATGGCACTCCTGTGCTGCACCACCCTCATGACCAATCACCAACACATCTTGGGTGTATCCCAGCGAATCCATGCCCATCCTGGGCGGCCATGGAACTCCCACGGTGCACCACAATCAAGGCTGACGGCCAGCAGCACATCATTATTGGTGGCTGGTTGGCCATGTTCCCGTTAGTTCCTCATAAGGCTGAGGTATGGGAGCTGGCAGCATCAGCCATCCAGGCGCATCTCCCCATCCCTACTTTGGGGATCTCAAGTCCCACCCCTATCCACTTTAGTGGCTCTTGCTACTTCAAATAGATAAAAGATGGGTGAAAGAGAGATCTTTATTTGGATGGAAGGAAGACTCATTATACTCTAGGCTACTGCGCCTATGAAAAACCACTCAGCCATCCAAGCTGGAACCTCAACCAGTTGCTTTCATTAATGGTAGCGATTCCCTCCTATTCCGCTCATACTAATCACCAAATAGTAGGTTGACTCAACCTTAGAACAAGTCGCCAGTCAGCCATATATTAATTCCCATTATAATAAATACTTTGAGCATCCTTGGCATAAGTCACAGGTACTCCAAATTAGGCAGCGAATCTATAATTAGACAATTGATAACAAATACCTCGGCTTCTATCAGAAAATCCCACAATCATCTTTAATGACTGTTGGCGTCAGGATAAGATTCAGCTAAACTCGGATTTGAATCAGTGAAATATTGTCAGATAGATGTATTTGAATATATTGGATTTCAGCCGGAAATTCCCACAATCACCCACAATTTTGCAGTTGGCCAAACTAGGATTCGCTGAACCTAAAACAATTGATAATTTTATAACATTAGATAATTTAAAACTAGGAATTTATCAAGAAATCTCGCCCAAACAACTGACACCCCTAATTATGATATTATTGGGAGGAATCCATCTGGTTAATTTCTGGCAAGAATCAAGATGCTATTCTTAAGAATTGATGCTTATTTAACAAAGTACGATATCAAATGACTTTATTTGATGAAAAAGGCCTTCGCATCATTACAGAATCAACTCACAATTCAAAAAGACGCAGCCATATCTGAAGCTTACCTTCAGGTCAGGCAGACTATTGGCTTGTCTTGGATTGTATTTCCAGCCTCGAGGAACAGTGGTGTTGATGTACAATTTGTGGAAGCCTTACTGTAAGCCCATCCTCTGTGTGCAAGGCCCTGTTGGCCCTGAAGGGCCCCCTGGCTATTAAGGCCCTCCCAGACCACGGGGACCCGCTGGAATACATGAGCCTCATGGATATAATGGACCTATAGGGCCCCAGGAACAACTAAGCCCCCTGGGACTCAAGGGGCATTGGGGCCACCGGACACCCAGGGCCACCTGGAATGGAAGGAACTCCCAGCTGGCAAGAGGAATCTGGGCTCTCAGGCCCCCTGGCCCTGCTGGACCTACCATAACAGAACCTAAGGATGACGCTTCTTGATACCACTTTGATCATATCCAGAATCAGGTCACCCAACTAAGATTTAAAGTTGTATCTATCACTCATAACTGTGGTGTAGACCTCAAAGGTTGACCTCTTGACCCCAACTATACCTTGGAAGCCTTAGAGACTAGTTCATAAATGTATGTAGTCTCTACTGATTGCATGGTGTTACTTAGCCTGCATCAATGACTGGCTCATTCAACTTATTGGCCAAGTTAAAGCCATTAAGGCGTGAAAAGTCTCTATTTAGACAGCCATGAAATAAGGAGCTAGAATGCAAGTGCAAAAAAGCAACTACCCAAAGGCCTTCGCTACCATAATAATGACACTATACAGATCTAAAAATGACTTCAACGATTTGAGAGCTCAGCTTAATTAAGTGTGAACCTTAAATATAACAATACAGATTCCTCGTTTTTGGCTCCTCTTGCGCTTGCCAATATTATGTTTTATCTACACCAGTTTCTACTAACTTTGAGCCTAATTTTAATAAAGTACATCACCTGGGAAGATAATATCACTTGTTCCTATACATCATTAAAAGTTCCATGGAAGAGGCTAATTATCAACAGAAAGTTAACCACCTATACACTAGATTGAGTCAAATTGCCAAAGAAATCATAGTCCCTCACCTGAATAATAGTCAATTATGGAACCAAGTCAAGGCTTCTTTTATAAAGGAATTTGGAAGGGTTCAGATCCTATCATCACAGAAGCAGGCTTCATGTGAATTTGCATCAAGAATGGGAATCATCATCTGAGTTATCTAAGCAATTTTACTATGAGACAAAGACCTTGGTTGCTTGTGAACATATTACTCTAGATGTCGCCAATTCTGATGTTATTTTTACTTTGGAATTTTACCCCAAATTGCAATTACATATTGGCAACGTAAAAAGACACTTTTAAAGCATACTGGATACTAAAGAGGCTCTTGTTAAAATTCACCACCAGTTTACTTCAGAAGGCTTCCAAGCACAGCTTTTCTCTCAGTCAACGCCCTTAATTCTATGATCTTGATAAAAAGGTTCCTAATAAGAAGAATATTCAATGAATTTACTGTTGAAGACGATGTCATACTGCTGAAGAATGTTAAAGGAAAATTGTCAATAAGGAGGGAAAAGCTCCATCAACATAAAGGAGAGGCTATTCATGTAAAAAACCACCCTACGCCACAGCCATCTACCTCTCAGGATATCAATTCTGCTGCCACTTCTTCTTGCAATGCAATCAATATACTGCTGAAAATAAAGACAGTGATTCAAATTTACTCTTGTTCCCTCTGTATCCCCAACATATTTCTTTACCTTACAACCTCAGTTTGGGGACTAAGTACTATAGTGAAAATTTTTGAGTGTGTAAACTTAAGGCTCAAGCCATTGTTGATACCAGATCACTCAGAAAGATTTATAACTTCCAAACTGTTCAGTTGAAATTAATCTTTTGTCTGAACTTTAACATAATGTTGAGTATAGAATGACAGGTCCCATTTTACTAGGTCTCTCAGTGCTATTCAGCCTACCAATACTCATTAAGAAGCTTCATCTAACAGCCCCATCTGTAGTTCGTGAGATTCAGAGCTATGAATTAACATTATTGATGCAACTTCTACATGAATATCCCAGGATTTTCAACAAATCTGAACCTTACTTATCCATAATCGAGAATTGGGTAACAATCACCTTACAAACACCTAAAACCAAGAAGGAAATTCCAAATAAAAGAATCCGTCTTATGAAAGATGACTGAACTTCATACCAAATCAAATATCATATAGTTAAACCTCAAGTAAACATGCCTCCTCAATCTGTTATATTCTATGAAAAAATGCTGTTATTGTCTCTATCTCAAATTGTAATCTGAGATTAAGAGTAATTTATAGTAGATATACACATCCAAATACATATTCCCCATTGTCAAATAATCAAAGTACATGAGGTAGATAATCCATCTGTTAAAGAGAAATTACCCTGCCTAGGAATTCTATGTTCAGCTTTTTAGTGACCATCTCAGTTTTTCTAGGTAATCTGACTTTAACGTCTCGCGTCCTAGGTAAAAAGGATCTTATAGCTCATGTTTTCCTGTTACCTGTTAATAAATTACATCTCATACATAAATATGGCACTCTCCGGATTTCAAAATTGAGGATTCTCCTACTATAGCCACTATTGAACATAATATTATCTTGGATCTCACCAAAACTTAATGAGAGTCCTCTGAGAAACTCTAGTTGAGTATTTTGATTTTTTTCTTCCAGGCCTTATGATTTTGAAAAAAAGGACTAGAGTAACTCAATAGATAGATACTGGAGATTTCTGCTGATATGTACCAAGCATTATAAAAAAATTTAAAGTGGAGGAAGCCCAAGTAACTTTCAGAACAAACCAACTTTTGGGGATGTTCTAATATAACTTTACCAAAGACATTGTTCTTTACCTCTGCTGTTGACGAAAAAAAATATGGGACCCATTGAGCGGCGATGTATTATCAAAAACTTAATATACTCACCTGAAAGGGCAGCTATCCCCTGCCCAGGAGTGACAATTTACAGTCAGATGCTGGCCAGCTCACAGTTCTTATCTGCTATGGATCTAACCAGCGGATACTGGAAAATAGACCTTGTCCAGGAAGACCATGAGAAGTGCGCTCTCATTTCTAAAGAGGGCCTAATTGGACCAACTTAATTGTTGCAGGGGTGCAGGGGCAACTCCTCTGCTACGTTCCAATGAGCCATGGATGGCATTCTAGGGGACTGAAATTACACTATGTCCTGGTGCACTTAAATGATAATAATGGTTTTATTTATCATTTAGCTCCCATTTCGACCACATATACTAAGTATTTAATCAACTATGGTCAACATCCTTAAAATTTAAACCCTCAAAATGAACATTTTAGTAAAGATTAGAGCTTTTAGGTCATAAGGTAGCCAAAGAAGGGGTCCAGCCACCGCCAGATAAAGTTACAGCATACACAAGAGTCCCCTCCAAAAAGTCCAAAGGACATCCAGGTATTTATGGGGATGGCTGATTACTACCACCAATTTATCCCTCATTTTGCCAAACTCACGGAGCCCTTGTTCTATTTGATAAAAATGTTTCTTACCATTTAAAGTCATTGCAAGAACAATTTTCTAACGCCATAATTTTTACTAACTAAATATCCTGTGTTAATCCATCCCAAATTTGACAACCCCTTTCTGCTTTTCACTGATGCCAATGATGTTGCAGTTGGTGCCATTCTGGTGCAACACAACATATATAAGGTAAGCCATCCAATCGCATATTTTAGAAAGACCCTCTTTAAAGCCAAATGGAACTATATGCAACGCCGAGAACTCATGTTTAGCTGTGATTTTAGCATTAAGCATTAGCGTACCTTACTAATGGGACCCACTCTACTATAATAATCAATCACGCCTCCCTTGTTGGTTACAAAAGATGCATTATATAGATGGATGGATTTCATGTGTTTATTTATGACTAGAAATCTATGATTTTTTAGTTGTTCAATGAACTGACACCATCCACCAAAATGATAATGGTCTCTCTTATTTACATTTCTAGACCATTCTATCCACTGAGGAGGACCACTTATATGACCTCCTTTGGATTCCAATTTGTGGGCATTATAAACCCTAAATTCCATAGTGAATTTTTACGGTGAGTTTCCAATACTCAAATAACTGGTGGCATGCTCTATAAATTAGTAAAGATAAAAATGGCTCCATTATATTCACCCTCTCTTATTTGACTGAGGTCATTTTGAAAGGGCATACTATTAACAGTTATGGTGAAGTATGAAAAATTTACCAATGGTTGAAATCTCAAAAATTTTGGGATGAGATGCTCAGCTCAATCCAAGATGCTTTAGATGCTTGTATCACTTGTCACTAGCATGATAGGTTTGATCAAAGATTTCAACACAGAGTAGTCGCTCCCTTGGCCCTATTTTATACAGTAAGCATCAACATTATAAGACCTCTACCTAAAGGAGTCAACTGTCACTGATACATTATTTTGTTCATGGATCACCTCACCCAAATGAATTAAAACGGTATCTATTCCTATGGTCACTGTCTGGGCAACTGTCATATTTTTGTACCAACAACTCTTTACACAACATGTTAGTCCAAGGCTTCTTTTATTCGACAATGGCCTCAATTTCACCTCAGAGCTGATCTGTGAATTGACGGCTCTATTCGAAATTTGGTAGGCTTTTGCAGTACGCTATAGCTCACTACTGAGGGGGTTCTATAAAGGCTAATGGTACTTTTATCTCAAAAGAGAAAGATGGTTTTTATCAACCAAAAATTATGGAATATCTTTCTCCTGAGTGCCCTGTTCGCCTATTATGTCAGCTATCACAGGGTGATTTAAATGTCCTCCTTCAAGTCGTTTATTGGCAGAGTATCCCTCTTACTAACTATTTTAAAACCCTTGTTATCGTCAACAACTCCTGTAACCTCTGAAATCGCACTGTGCGCATATATGGATGAAATTATATGACTTTAGTCCCTTGCTGTGGATGCTTTGATGCATAGTACAACCAAGGAGATGGGATAAATAAATTTATGACATCCCTCTTTGCCAGTGTATTAATCATGGGTCTTATTAATTTTTTATCACTATCACCTTAGGGAAAGAACCAGCAAGAATATTATGTCTTGTCTGGTATATATAAAGTCCTTATTAAACCTGGGTTAGAATAATTTATCATCAGCGCTGATAAAGTAAAAGTTATAAAATGAGTACATTTGCGATTCTTAGAGCTTTTGTACCTCTCTGACAGTATCTCAAGGGGACATTGTCAGAACTCAAACTACAGATGAAGATAATTTGAATAAAGTTGAACTCAAATCTCCTCCACCTATTGGGATTCAATTCATAACTCTAAGTAAACAAAGGAGCATCCCCTAAATCATCTGATGGAAATTGAAGTGATTTAAATGCTGTTAAAACCAAGGCTACAAAGAAGCCACCATATCAATTCTGGAAGTCTACCATGACTCAAAGGAAGAGTTCTCATCATGAGCCTCTTCCTGAAGTCCAATGAGATCAAGATTTTCAGTCCACTATGGAACGTCTCAATTGCAACAAACCCTATTCCTCTATAAATATTCCGATTTTGAAATAGACAAATTATCTTTTTTCCACTTAAAAAGTTTTAAGTAAGCTTCCTATTTTTAGGTTTTTAGGGTATTCAGCAAGCCTTGTTATCCCGGTGATTCTGGCTCATTGCTGTATTTTATTTAAGATAACCTGCCAACTCTGAGAAACTTCCTAGACTGCCCCTTCATCTGGCCCTGTTTTCAGAGTGCAAATAGTATCTTTTTTAGATCACAGTGCACTAGTGATTGATCAACCCTATGTGCTACCTATTTATTTCATGAGTAGTTTATGAGGCATCAGGCCTTAATAGTATCTGTTATCATTCTATTCTTTTCTTTCTTCAAAAATTACATCAAGAATACAATTACTATTACTCTTAATTTGGCACTTATTCCATGAGCAGTAATGTGTCTAGTTCCTGGAATTTATTTCTTATAGTGGCGTATTTCCAAAGTCTGTTAGTAAGAAATCTGCGGTTTTCCATATCTTTGGTTTTCTGGGTATCTTTTGAATGATTCCACAACTAGAATCGTTTCTTAGTCTTATTTTCATCAGCGCAATCCATTAAAAGGGTATATGAGAAAAAACATGCTGTGTTGATTGGGCCTGCAAATATTGTCTTAAAAAAGGTACCAAGTATTTCATCAAGGATTATACCATTTATATTGCATATAAATAAGTTCATGCGTGGATCTTGAAGTCTTTCCTTAAGTCTCATCTTAGGGAGGGTGATGTTGAGAGATGCTCAAATGTAGGGTTTAATCCCTCAATTTATTGAAAACCTCATCATCTAACCTCAAAATTAGATAAAATTAACATCAAAACTAACAATCTAACTGATTTAACAACAATCAAGTCTCAACTGAATTGGCCAGCGTTAGAGAAATTGAAAAAATCCCTTTTTATAGGTTTTGACACATGTAATACCTAATGACAAGGCCTTTATATACACCCTGACCGCTGCTATAATTTGATAGCTGGTCACTATGATGTCAAAGAAACACAAGTAAGATAATGGTACTAAAGACTAGGTGCACAAAGTTGCAGACGGCGCCTTGGAGGTAACACTTTTAATACACAAGGTTTAACTGATAATGGCTTAAACATTATTGAAGACTCATCTTAGTAGAATTAAACTGTTTGTACAAAGCTGAGCAATTGTACCCTAATTTAGGAAGCAAATTAAAAAGCAATTCCATCAACTAAATGACTAGTGAACTTTGCAACTGAAATAGCCATAAGGTTCATGAAAACACCAAGAGTCAGTGTTGATCTAAAAACAGCAGCCATGTATTTACAAACAGCTTAAATAGTAACAGTAAATTCACACAAAAACCCCAGAAGTACCTGGAGGACTAAGTAATAGAACCTTGCTGGCACTTTAATCAATCTTCAGATTGAATAAATACCTTATGAGAAGAAGTTAATTTGATAATTCAAATCTTACTAAAAATACATTGAAATGCTAAAGCATTATTATACCTTCCCTTTTTATATCAATAATATAATGTCTTACACAAAATCTCTTTTAATTTGTACTACTTGATATAGTTTAATAACGCCAAATATAGTCTTATTGTAAAATGACGAAACTTAGCCTTCCTGTTATCAGCAAAGGTTAGGAAAATCCGTTGTAATCTGGAGCAGTCCTAATTTGTATAATTTGAGGATTCAACACCTTTGAACACTTGAAACTATAAGAAGTTCTATGAATGAGAGAACAAGAGCTTCCAATTTGCTAGATGGAAACCCCACAATCAAACAATTGATTAATGGAAATTGCTAAACCCCTTTCAACAACACCCACTGAGTAAGCGGACACTTAAGCAATACCACAGAACCACCTGCGCAACCAAACATCTATAATCAAAAATTGGTTATGAGGCCCTTTAATTGAATAGGGGCAACATTTAAGTAGTTGTAGTTGTCCTAAAGTGCGCCATAATGCAAAAATAGCTTTAATAAAAGGATAACTAAAATTATTAGGAGGGGTGTAGGTGTCTAAGTATTTGAAAGGTTTTAGTGAAATGAGAAAGCACCTCACAGTGAGAGTACTGGCCTTCATATATGGGAATAGGGGTTAGTTTACTACGCTGTTCTTGGAGGCTTTAATCTCTTCTCTTGGATTTAGATTCCTGGGATTTCTTTAAGGGAGATAGTCAAATAATAAATTAATGCATGAATTGAGGTCAGGAAAAATATTGTGACACGTCATAGTTATCTGATGCTTAAATTTATTTTACATAATTTCTCCTAAAATTTTTTTATTAAGATGTGCTCCATCCTCAGAGTTTCTACCATATATTAGACAAATTACTTGTAGATTAAGAATGATATTGGGGATAAAATCATGTTAGAATTAGACATATGTTTTTGAAGTATATAGCAAGATTGCCAGATATTACCATAAAATTTTTAATCTATTTGGAAGAAAAACTTGGGATTTATGAAGTTTTTAGAAATTGAGACTAAGTTAAGGGAGGAACTTGCTTGGAATAAACTTGTCACATAGGTGGTGTAGTTGAGAATTTTTTTCTACACATGATTTTTAATCTCTAAACATACAAACAGCTAGGCTGTATGGGGAATGGAGTAGAATTTTTATAGAAAATAAAGTAGCAGACCTTACCTAACTTAATGACTTTTGGAGCTACCTAAATTGTCCTTCCCTTTTTGGCTAAACTTTTAATTAAGATTGTTTTAAAAGAACTATTCTTTGCAGGGTAACTTGTCATAGGGTGATAAAGTGTTGTTACAATGTCATGACAATGGTGAAAGGGGCTGAAAAGCACCACCTCCAAGACCAGAGTATGGTACCATATCCTGAAAACATGAAGTAAATGAGGGTCTGTTCATTTTTTTAGATATTATTGAATAGGAAAAAATGGAAAGGCCTGAGGTGGGGAGGTGAGTGAGGGCTGTAACAACGCATCCTCCAAAATCACAACTTGTGATGGTCTTAGTAGAGAATTCATAGTGGTCTTACAGATAGTACAAAGTAAAAAGTTGAATAATTTAAATATAAACAACACATCAACTTAAGAAGCCAGAGAGAAAGATGGATGGGAAGAAGTGGGAAGGGAATATACTATGTTAGGGTGAAACCCCTATCATCAGCCAAAAAGATTTGCGGCAACTGGAAAAACATTTTTGTAGAGAAAATGGCGATGCTGCAGAGAAGCAGGAGGAAATCTAACTGTAGTACATACCATCTCTTTGTTGATCAGTTACAGAGGAGATACTAGAGGTGACTATAGGCTTCTGACATGGAACAGATGATAAACTGAGTAGTGAACCAGCACACACCAAGCAGCAGGTTGCAGTAGGCGTTCAAAGGAACCAAATGAGGAGACAGTTCAATCAACGGAATACCCCACAAGGTTGGGATAGAAACTAGGCGGACAATAAGGTAAGTATTGAGAGACCTCATTTCATTGCAGAAAATTTAGTAACTTTTACCAGCTCAATATTTAAGGTCCAGGGGAGCTCAATTTCATCTTAATTATAAACTTTTAGTTTCCACAGACCATCTTAGTAGCCAAGAAAATCAATTAAACTGATCACAAGGACCTTTAACTGACGAGGAGACAACCATTTGAGAAGGTGCATGTTAGCGGTGATGCAGCATGATGCTTATTATATTTTGGTTATCAACTTAAAATACAATCCAGTCAAAGGCAAACCATTGAGATAAATTAACTGCTTAATTTATAAAGATCCTTATATCACGCTCAATTTGGTCAGTATATTATGATCAATACTCACTTAAAACATCCTAATTCTATACTATAAAGGTGCTCATTTAATCCCTAAGTTAGCATTAATAAAATATATTAGGTTAGAATAGATCAACTAATGCTCTGATAATACTCCACTTGCGCTCTTTAAATTGAGACTTATCTTATTATTTTTAAACTACCTCAAAACTGTAATTTATAAACTTTTTTATTTTCATGATTAATGATCAACAACAAATATAGATATTATACCATATCAGTTGATGCCCAGATATCAGGACCACTTAAATGCAACAAGTGGGTTTTCAGGCATCAATTAAATTGTTTTTTATAAATCAGTGTTTTAATTAATCTTGCACTGTGTTGATATTGGGTGTCATTTTGATGAAATTGTCATGATGTGCATTAAAAATGGACAGTTCAATTAAGGATTACCTGGTGTTATTGTGAGGCTTGCCAACGTCCCTTTTAAGGGTATGCCAACAACCATGTTCATTATGTTTCCCCATTCATTAGTTTTATCTTACGTTTGACATGCTATGATTGGGATGATATTGGGGCAGATAAATATCTTCTTAATGCCAATATTGCTCCCAAATTGTTTTAATTATAAAAGCACACTAGCCTACAATCAGGATGAAGCAATTTTTATTGTTATTGAGTCAATTTAAGGCTAGTTCAGTTTAAATAAAAATATTCATAACTTTGACATGACCATCAGAGAATCTATATGGCATTTATGAGCTCATCTATTAGATGAGTATGACCAATAGACATCTCTAAAGTATTAAAATACTAGCGCCTGGATAATAATAAATATCATCTGAAAAACATCTCAAATTTCACAAAATCTTTTTATCATCTTATATAATTCTAAGTTTATTTATATTCTGCTATACACTGTTTTCATAGTGCAGTTCATTTTTTGAGTGTTTTACAAGCAACCTTGAAAGGATGAAAATATTGTATAGTTTCCTGTATCCAGAAGAAGCTCTAAATCAACAAAGAATGAATTTTCCAAAATCTAAGTAAAAATCTATAAATTAGTAACTTGCACTGTGAGCTTCAATATGGTGAGAGTACTATAAGATGCTTGAAAAGTTTAAATATATTGGTAAAGCTTGATTTATTTAAAGGCAAGCCAACCAGGGGACAGACATTTCCAAAACTAAAAATAAACTAAAAAACGTAACTATTTGGTTCAAACAAAACGCCCTAATGAGCGGATTGAGTGAAATGCTTTGAAAACTGACCAACCAGGTGGGCAGCAGAAGCCGCTTATCCCTCCATGGCGGTAGGGGAGGGGGGTTGAGGGGCTTGTATTTGGAAGCCTCTTCAGTAGCAGCTTCTTCCTCCCATAGTAGAGTGCATATCACGGTCATCAGTAATGGCGTTGGGGCATCTGCGGTATGTGGTTCAATATCTCTGATAATGGAAATTTCATGATAAATTGCCAGCTAGGTAAATGGCACTGAGATATTCGGTTAAAGCTTTTTCAGCTTTAATTTGGGCATCTGGGAGTTGAACAAACGTGGCAATGTTGGTATGGGTTATTTTTGCTTTTGGATTCCGTGCTATAGTTGTCATGGTATGGATAGCATTGTTTGCATTTTTGTAATACTGGTTCACCTTAATTTTTTCTTTTTGAGTTTAAGGTTGCAGGGATAACAGGAGGTGGAATTTCTCCTTTGAGTATCACTACTTATTTAGCAACAGCTTGCTACAGGGAACGACAATCTGGTGTTGCAGCTGCTTTGATTGCAAGCTGGTGATCACTGCAAAACGATTTGGCGTTTGGCTGTGGGGTATAAAGTCAAGGGTGGTATTTGGCGTCCCATTCTGAATTAACAAACCACTTGATCTACAGAGATGGTTCTTCAATTAACTTACCTGATTCATCAATTTCAGCCAATAATTCCCATGGGTTTTGGTTGAATTAAATTGGGGAATCAGCATATGGTTAAGGTTTATTTGATTCATTTGCGGAAGTATGTGATCAAACTGGGATCCAATCTAATGCTTGATTGGAGGAATCATTTATGGCATTGGGGTAAGGAGGAGACTGATTGGTAGCTGCAGGTGTAGCTGCAGCAACAGGCTTTGGGGGTGGAGGAGGTAGGATTGTGCCCCATGCCTGAAATTGTACAGGGTGGGAAGCGGATTGGAGGTCAGTGGATGAGTCATCTGATCCATCTGAAGTGTTTGAGTAGGGGCACTTGCATTTCGAGTGGTCTAACTCAAAATATGATGGACAAATTGTCCGCCCGCCCTCAACGCGTGCCCAAAATGGATGGTCAGGCGCTGAGGGAATAATGGTACATGGAGAAATTGCCGCCACAATTTTACTAAATTCAGGGCTTATCATGGCATATTCCCGAGGCCCAGCAAATCATGTGGCCCCATTTGGGACCACAAATTGTAAGATAGGGGTTGGAGCCATAGGCTGCCAAACTGTCCATCGCTCCCAGTAGAGCACTTCATGGGTGAAGTGGGTGGGAAGGCCAGCAAACTGGACCACCAAATTAGTGTCCACTGGGAGCTGAGTTTGAGTTGTGGGGGAGGGGTGCCCTGAAATATCAGGGGCACAGTTGCTGCAGTGGCAGCGTCAGCTTCGCAGGTGAAGCAAAGGTTGAAATACCCCTTGTAGGGGCAGAAATTAATAAAGCCAGCGGGTGTCATCACCACCTGTGCCATTTCAATAATGGCTTGGTTGTGGTATGGGAGATAGTTTTCCATATTTGACCCTTAGGCTGTAGCGCATGTTGCTCCAGGGGAGCACTAGGGGGCAGCATGGTACTACTTGGGTACAAGCAAGGTGGGCATCCAGGTCCTTGGGCGGAATGAATCAGCCCATAGGTTTAAAATGACTGGGTGAACCAGTCCTAGCACGTTTTCCTGCTTGACAGAAAATGGTGGGGGGAGTTTTGCCGCTGCCCCACACTGGAGCAGCTGGCAGAGAATCTGATGACATTGGAGTGAAACTACTATGGGTGAATTCAATTTTTTTTATAAATTTGTGTAATTTGGCTCAGAAAGTTACTCTGAGCGGAAAGAGAGTTTTTTTATATTGGTAAAGCTATCATTCTAACTATAAGAAGCAGTAGCTATTTTTATAAAAGCAAGTTTTTATCCTTAAAAACTTCCCTGTTAAGCCATTTATCCAGAACGCTCAACTTAAAACTCTCTAATGCATAAAATGCTTATTTAAAGTTAAAAAGTTTAGAAAAGTTTGGATGAAAATATTTATCATATTTAAACTTGGGAAAGTGAAAGGAAAATAGTCCAGTAATCTCACAATTGAGATCACTGGTCTTTATATATGGAAATGGGGGTTGGAGTCTACCGTGGTGTTTATGTAGGCTTCATTATCCTCTTGGGCTGCAGGTTCATGGGTTTTTTACTTGAGAGGAGAGATTTGTACTGCATAAGATCATGTCAATTGGGATAAAGAGGGATGCCATAGCATGACATGAATTGCTTCTCCCTAATTTAGATTTTCTAAAAGCTTTTAAAATTCCCTAATTGAGACGCGCCTCATCATTGGAGTTCCTGGAGCTTAATCATTAATGGAATTTGTAAGATTGAGAATGATAACAATGAAATAAAGAGATAGTTAGTTCAGGATTTATTTTTCTATATTAAGCCAAAATAGAAAGATCTACTGCAAAATTTTAATAGATTTGAATCAAGTTTTAGAGGATTAGGTAATTTTTGGAAATTAGGTGGCATTTAAGGGGAACTTACTAGAATAAACTTGCCTTTTGGGTTGTGTAGCTGAACTAATTATTTAAAGTAAATAATAGTCCTATAAACATACAATTATTCAGGGTGAGAAATAAAGTAAGTTTTTGTAAGAAAGAAAGGTAGCAGGCCATAATACTTACTGTCTTTTCAGGACATGTCTAGAACTTAAATGAATTTACTTTCAAATTTGGTGTAACTAATTTGAATACTAATGTGTTGCGAATAGCATTGACAGATATTGTAAATTTTTAGTTTAAGTTTATTTTAGTTTGTAAATAAAACTAATAATGATTATAATTGATTTAAAGCATACTTTAAGCCATACCTATGACTAGCATTATGTATTGTGTTTATAGAACTATCTACAACTGAATACTGCTGTTTATTTATTTAACTGAGGCAAGCTGACCAGGGGATGGGAATTACCGAGTATGTGTGGAAAACAAAGATATATGAAATTGGGCACCCTGGGGTACTCAGGTTACCCCTGTTGCCAGCGGGACTGCCAGATATGGGGGGAGTTGGTGCGCTACTCCAAGGGGTTTCCCCCACTATGAAGCAGGTGTGAAGGAAGTGGTCTGTGCGGAGGAACCAGACTGGGAACCACAATTCTATGAGCGCCTGTTGCCTTGGCCTCATATATCCATAGAGCTAGGCTTGGAAGTGCTCCAGTAAGTGGACGTGGAACCTGTTGATATCCCCATGTATGGTTGAGACCATGCCCCTGAATGCATCTAAGGCAATGGTGTGGATTGTCCACATTGCAATGGGTATCATTAGGGAGCGGTGGGTAGATGGGATTGGTGACTTGATCTGGAGCGCGAGGAGGCTCTTTGATATAGAAAATTCCTGCTCGTTTTGGATCTTAATCAGGCGCGCGACTTCCTGCCATATGGCTTTGGTTGGGGGGCATGTTTCTAGGCGGTGATGTAGGAAACTCTCCCCTCCACATACTGCGCAGGTTGCATGGAGGGAATTGGAGCAGTCCGCCATCCTATAGGTCCTTCTCAAACAGCGCCAGGCGTTGGCTCTTACCCTCGGCTGTAGGAGTGGGTGGTGCGTCATTCTCCACACTGTCTTCTGTGTGGTTAAGTTGTAGGGAATATCCAACGCATCTAGGTATTCGATTCTAGCAATGGTTGGGGTCATAGCAAGCATGTCTCTCTGGGGGTGGTTTTCTGGATTTCTTAATTTAAAGTGGGGGCTGGGTTGTCCCCTTTCCTGCACAATGCAAGTGTTCTCTACGGTCCATCCCATGTGGCGGATGGCTTAGAGGATGCATTTGAAGTGAGGGGGGGGTTCCATGTGGGCTCATTGCGGTAGGGTGTTTAGCAAGGTATGATAGTAGTTGGGGTGGGCTATGTGGGTTGGTTAATTTGAGCGCCTGTGCAAAGTTAGTCCTCGCTGCCCTGGACCAGTGTTGTTGTGGGAGGTTTGTGGAAAGGCTTCCTTTATCCTGGTACCCAGGATGCGGTTGGCGTGGCTCTCAAAATCTATTAGTCCCATGCCTCCGCTTGAGCGTGGGGCAAAGAGTGTTTCCAACCATATGGGAGGATGGGATCAGGGCCACAGCCAGCCCTGGATGAGCGCGAGGATTGAAGTTATAAAGGTGGGTGAGAAGGCGATCGCGTGGGCAGGGTACCATAGTATTGGGAGGATGAGTGAGTTAGCAACTGTTACTCACCCCGTTAGTCCTGGGATCTTCCCTTGAGGGAGGTGACGCGGTTGGATAACCACTGTAGTAGGTAGTTTTTCTTTGTCTCATTGGCATATCCCCCTGTTTCCAGCCATATCTCAAGGTGGCGGACAGGAGTGGTGGTGGGAGTTGATGCGAAAGGTAAGATGAGTGGGTTTTTCCTTTGTATGGGGGTATGAGGTTCTGGTGTTGTAGCCCAGTTGTTAGTGTAATTGCCTAAGAGAATGATTTTTGTTTTCCTTTTGTTGAGCGATGCGTTGCTCACCATGGAGTATTCCTCTAGGGTGTGTTCCAGCTGTTGGGCATCATCATTGTTAGCTATACCTGCCACACAGTCATCCGCGAAGGCCAGTATCCTGACTGTTGGCTGGCCTTGTGTAATTATGCCCATGAGGCGTGAGTCAGTTATGCGGAGGAGTGGATCAAAACTGAAATTATACAGCATTGGGCTGAGGGGGTCCCCTTGTTTGAGCCCTCTATGTGGTGTAATCTTGTTAAGTTAGGAAGCCAGGGCTGCATACAGCTTTGGTTGCAGATTCTGTAAGGAGCACCGCCCAGTTTATGAATCTGGGAGTTTGAAAGCTTATAGGCATTCCTTTAGGTATGGCCAGCTAAAGCGGTCATATGCCTTTTCCTGGTCTAAGAAGACTAGGGTTCAAGTTGCTTTGGACTGACATATGTTTGCAACAGGGTGTATGTTGTTCCAGATTGAACACCCTGGTATAAAACCAAACTGGTTGGGTGACAGGACGTCAGAGGCAATTGCGCCTAATTTGGCTGCTAAAATTTTGTCAGAATTTTTGTGTCAGTATTAGAGAGTGCAATTGGACGCCGGTTGGCTAGGTCCAATTTGTCACCCTTTTGATATAAGGTTATGACATATGATTCATGGCCACCAGGTAGGAGGCGTGTATCCAGCAAGCACTGGTTCATAGACGCCAATAGGAGGGGGAAATTTGCTGAAAATATTTTTTGTAAAATTCGTAGGGTATCCCATCAGGCCCTGGGCATTTCCAACGTGGTGCACCGCGGATTGTATCCCAAAGCTCCTCCCTTGTAATTAGATTTAAAATATTGTAGTTTGGTGGTGTGCTTTGTATTCCAGCAGTTTGTATAAATTTTTTGATTTTTTGTGGGTCTGTTGGTGTGTCACAGTATAATTTGGGGTAATAGCGGTGTACTTCTGCCTTGACCTTCTCAGGGTCAGTTGCCACAGTGCCATCAGCCTTGCAGACCTGTGTTCACGTGGGCTGGTTGCCGCAGGAGTGGAATTGGCAGAAGAAATATGTCAAACATGTTCTGCCTTCCTTTATGAACTTACCTTTGTTTGATACTTTGATTCTGTGTTAGTGCTCAAAGATGAGGGTGTTTAGTTGGGAAGATATTTCCGCCCATTTGCATCCCCAGTTGGGGCTATAACCGGATCTCAGGGTGTTGAGCTTGAGGTGGTCCAGTTCCACCAAAGTACGCCTAATTGTGGCTGTATCGGCGGTGTACTTACTTGATGTGAGATGTTGGGTTTTGTTGATTAGTTAATTTTTGAAATTTGCCCATGTTACAATGGGATCTGATGTGAATGAGGCTGTGAATTCCTGGTTTGTGGCCTCATGTTCAACCCAGTCGGATATTTTGGGTAATTTTATGTTTTCTGGGTGTAGCTTTCTCCAGGGCGACACCTGTGAATGGGTTCAGGTTGGTGATAAATGCACCAAAACAAGTTGATGGTCGGAGAAATTGACTTTTTTGTTGTAGATTTTGAAATTCTTGATTGTTGGGTTTGCAGAATGAGGATGTGATTGATGCGGCTCATTGATATGAGCACTACCTTGCATATGTAGGGCCATGTCATGTGGGGAAGGAGTGGTGATCCAGGGGGGAGGGCATCCTGTAGGCCAAGGGATGCCTTCATTGTGCGGAATTCAATGTGTCCCGGTGGGTATCCCCTGGGGTTCAGCCATTGGTCCATGTCGGGGTTATCCCAGCAGTTAAAGTCACCCAACAGGATGGTATCTGGTGGGAGGGTGAGTGTTGGAACAGTTTTGAGAAATTGTTTTCTCTCAGCTGCGGTGTGCAGTGCATAGATGCATGCTATCAAAATTTTTTTCCTCATGGCATGTGATCGTTGCTACCAGGACACAGCTGTGAAGGTATGATGATGAGTTTGTAATTTTTATTTTTTGTTATTTTGGATGATCACCCCACAGTGAGACATCCATACTGATTGTGATGGCGAGACCCTGACTGACCAGGATCCTACTTCCCCTTGTAGACAGTGAGTTTAGTGGATGTCCAAGGTGTCTACAAGAAGTTTTTCCAGGAAGTCCAGCTTTTTGGCTTGGGACATTTGAGCCCTGGCTCCCATGATGTTTAGCATCCCTATTGACACTGAGGTACCCATGGCGCCTCAGGAGCAATTGGGAGGGCCCTCTGGCCCTAACCCACCATGGCTCATTTTGGCCATGCTCCATGTCTATACTCCAACTCTCTCAGTGACAATGTCAGTTCCCTTGATCTGACTCAATTATTTGCAGGAATTGCAGTTTTTGGAACTTCCGTTATCTTTTCCTGCACGTATATCATAATGGTTCAATGTGGGGTGCTGATTGGGCTCTGTAATTTTGGGTTCGAATTTGGAGAATTGTGCACCTTATTTTCGCCCATATTGCGGCTGAATTGATCCTCAAAGTGTGCATGATTGATGTCACTTGGTGACTCAGTTGATTTGGTGTGAAAAGTTTCAACCTGGGCATATTGTTCTGATTGGTTGGCTCAGTGTATATCTGAAAATTACTCTTGAATTTGTCCGTGGTTAATGGCGGATTCCGCGTGCACTGCCACCTCAGCTGCTGCCCGCTTGAGGGCTTTTTGTGCCGCTTTGCATTGTTTATGTGTAACTGGGTCCACAATGGAGTAAAGTCCATCTTCACCCCAGCGGAATGAGTGGTGGCCATCAGTAATTCTGGTGAAGTTTTCATTATTTTCATCCATGGCTTCCTCACAGTAGTCTGCTTCCATTAAGCCCTCCTTCACAGGGCATGCAGGTTCCTTGTGTCCCAATGAACCACAGTGGTTGCATATAGGCGGTGCGTGTTCCAGTGTAACTCAGAATGTGGATGACTGTCCCACATCTGCAAAGTGAAACGCTGCTGTGCAGGGGATTCTTGATAAGTCATCTTTTACTTTGGGGAATGGGTTGATCATGGCGATAGCTTTGCCTGTGCACATGGTTGGCATCAGGCGAAATTGTTGTAATTTGATTTGCATAATTTCTCCATAAGCTATGAGCCCTTTGTGGAGCTCCTCCTCGATTACCTTATGAGGAAGGTTGGTAGGGAGCGAGTCAAAGGAGATGAACAAAGTTTTCACTTTATTCCATCTGGTGCATGCAGTGCGCACTATTTTTTTGCCCTTGGGGAGGGTAATTTTGACACAGACTTTTGCTGTGGCTTCTACTTCTTCAGCTGTTTCAAAACTAATATCGATCCATCTGTGGCTCATGTTGTTGGTGGTGACATATACTGCGTGGGGGAAAGAGAGGGCTGTGTCTCACATGTTTTCTCCCACAGGGTCGAGGACTCATCCCCAAGGAAGAGTTGGAGCCCATGCTCCACCTTTGAAAGGGGTTGGTTACATTGATATACATGTATTGATCTTGTTTTATAGTAAATACCATAAACCCAAAAGATGTCTTGTTTGTGGTTCCTTGGCGGCTTGGGTTCCTGGTCCCCCTCCAAGGAGTTTCTTGCCCTTAGGTGCATCATTTTGCGCACCTCTTGATGCGATGCTCGCCCAGGTTGTATTAGATTTATTATTAAAATTGCCCATCTCTCCTGTATGATTATCTAAAATTGCTGTTCAAATCAAATTGTAGTAACTAAAGTGATTGTTACGGGAAAGAAAAGCCTGAATACTGCTGTTGAATAGCATAATATTTATATAAGACAAGTACAAATCCGTGCTTATTTTTATATAATTACTTGTCAAACTTTCTTTCTATTGACAATTGTATTGCTTTAATTTAAATAGATGTGGCGACATCAATAGGAATCTTTCTCAACAGGCCGTTTTACTGTATGTTTGTATAACAACTTTAAAAATAAATTATTTATCTAAGTTTAAATATAATAAATAAAAACTTATAGTTTTATTACCACAAAAAATATACTGGCTAATATAATATGTAAAGCAAGCCATGAAAATTTAAATTTATACAAAAATTAAAATTGGTATAATATAATACTTTTTTAACTTACTTTCTTCTCAGCATAATTTTCTGAGCAATTCTATGGAGAAAGGAAACTTCAATCGCCCACTGTAGTTTTGCTCCAATGTCCTCAGATTTCCCGCCAGCTGCTCCAGTGTGTGGAAATGGGAAACTCCCCCCACCATTTTCTGTCTGGCAGGAAAATGTGCATGGACTGGCTCATTCAGTCATACCAAACCTTTGGGATGATTCATTCCTCCCAAAGATCTTGGCGCCCACCTTTTTTTGTACCCAGGCATGGCCTCGTTGCCCCTGGTGCTCCCCCAGAGCAACATGCATTTTGGCCTTAGGGTCGATTATGGAAAACTTTTTCCTTACCATGACTAAGCCATTATTGAAATGGTCAGGTGGTGATGCTTACTGCCAGTTTTATTTGATTTACGCCTTATAAGGGGTATTTTGATCTCAGCTTTACCTGTGAAGCTGATGTCACCACTGTGGCAGTTGTGCCCCTGGTTTTCAAGGGCACCCCTCTCCCAACAATTTGGACCTGGCTCCCAGTGGATACTACTTTAGTAATTCAGTTCGCTGGTTTGCCCACCCACCTCCCCCTGCGGCGCTCCACCAGGAGCTGATGGACAGTTTGGCAGCCTATGGCTCTAGCCCCATCCTAAAATTTGTAGTCCCAAATGGGGCCACACGCCTTGCTGGGCCTCAGGCGTTTGCCATGATTAGCCCTGAATTTAGTAAAACTGCCTTGTCAATTCCCCCTCATGCTGTCATTCCTTCTGCCCCTAACCATCCATTATGGGCCCGCGTTGAGGGTGGGTGGACGATCTGTCCATCCAGTTTTAAGTTAAACCACTCAAAAAGTAAGTGCCCTTCCTTAGATGCTTCTGAGTGTTCTGATTTTTCATCCGCTTGCTTCCAATAGCTGCCTACCCCCGCCAGTTTTGGTATGGGATATGATCCTACATTCCCCTCCTCCAAAGCCTGTTGCTGCAGCCATGCGCGCAGCCACTAATCAGCCTCCTCCTCGCCCCAGTGCCACATATGCTCGCTCCAATCAAGCATCAGTTTGGATCCCAGTTCACTCCCATGCTTCCTCCAATGAACCAATTAACCCTCAGTCATACGCTAATTCCCTAATTAAATTCAAACAAAACCATTGGGATCTACTAGCTGAACTTGATGAGTCTATTAATACTATTGAAGACTCCAATCTCCAAATGGAGCAGTTTGTGTATGCTGGCCATGACGCTGAGCTACCCCCTCATTTATTCACCCCCCATCAAAATGCTAAAATGTTCAGCAGCGACCATCAGCTGGCTGTTGAAGCAACAGCTAAGCCAGATTGTCATCCTCTCCTCAAAGCTGTCACCAAATCTGTGGCGATGCTTGCAGGAGGAATCCCTCCTCCCATTATCCCCTCCATCATTAATATGCTCCAAAAGAATATGAGGATCGACACTCACAAAGCTGCCAATGATGCCATTCAGTATGTGGCAGTGGCAGCACGGAATCCCATAGCCAAGATTACCCATACCAATATCGTCACATTTGTAAAGCTCCCCAATGCATGCATGAAAGCTGAAACAACTTTGACAATTATGTTATCTCTCTTATGTTCAACCACTGTTTTCCTGCCACCGTAATCATCAAAGATTTTGCTCCACATCCCGCTGACGCCCTTGCTCTCCGCCATAGCCTGTGCCCTGCTTTGGAGTGAAGACACTGCTGAGGATGAGCCCCCTGATCCCCCACCCCTTCCGCCAATAATGGGATAAACAGTTCCCGCTGTCCCACCTGGTTGGTTGTGTTCACGTTTTGTGTGTCATCCGCTCATTTTGGGCAGTTCATTCATTTTAAATTTTAAATTTATTGCGAGGAAGGCCGACCAGGGGATGGACACCTCTGAATGTTGACCTGAAAGAAACAAAACTTAGTAACAGGGAAGGCACCCCAGAGAAGCGATGCTATCTCTTGTTGCCAGCGGGAACGCCACTATGGGGAGGGGGAGGGAACGTGTAAAGGGGCCATAACCACAATTGAACACATGTGGAAGAAAGGGTCCAATTTGATGAACCAAACTGGGAACCAAGAGGAGACTAGCTGATTGCAACGCTGTGGGAGGTACCCAAACATCCACGCTTGAAAGTGGTCCACCAAATGGGACCGGAATCAGTGGACAGCTTCTGGGAGGGTGGGGGTGGAGCCTGAGATGGCATCCAGGACAATCGTGTGGATAGTCCACATGGCGATTGTGATCACCAGAGCATGGAGGGAGGGTGGTAGGAGGGATACCATGGATATAGCAAACACATCTCTATACAGACTGAAGGGATGAGCTTGATCCTGGCCAAGTAGACGTTGAACTTAGCGCCATATCACTTTAGAGGTAGGGCACTACTCCAGGCGGTGGAACAGCGTTCCATACTGGCCACACACGATGAAGGATGAGTGTAAAGCGTTAAAGCGCTCAGCCATATGGTATACCCACCTCAGCAGCGCCACACATGGGAACGGATTTGAGGCTGCAACAGAGGGTGGTGTGCGTATTTCCAAATAATCTTCTGGGTCTCAATGGAATAAGGGATTTCCATCATGTCCAGGTAGTCCACCCTGGATAGGACTTGGGGCCGTGTGGGGATCAAGCCATCTTGAATGGGTAGCCCCTGTACCTCCTGTGTGAACTGAGGAGAGGGGCGGCCTCTCTGGGCTGTGTGTCCCCTAATACAAATTCTCCACTCAGCGCTCCACATGGAGAGGAGGATTCGTTTGTAGTGGGTTTTAGTACCGTGAGGACCTTTTGCCAATGGGTGGGAAGCCAGATTTTATCAATGAGTGAGGGTTTGATGGATTGTTAAGGCCCAAGGCGCTGGAGAAGTTGGAGCGGGCTGCGTGGGACCAGTGTTGGGAGAGGAGCATAGGGGCGGTGATGGCCACAATCCAGGTGCCCAGGATCTTGGCAGCATGGGCTTTAAAGTCGAGCAGGCCCATGCCACCATGATGATGAGAGCCAAACATGACCTCAAGCCGCACTGGCGGTGGGCGGCCTGACCATAGCCACCCTTGAAGAAGGGCAATCATAGATTTGAAAAACCTGGGGAGAAGGCGATGGCGTGGGCTCTAAACCAGACTTTGGAGAGGAGCATAGAGTTGGCTAAAACAACCCTGTCAGTAAGGGAAGTAGGGTGAGCTCTGAGGGAGGCGATGCGCTTTGTCACGTTGTCTTAATATGACTTTCCATTACTGCTGAAGCATACCCGCCTGCCTCCACCCACACGCCCAGATGGCGGACAGGCCCTATGGTAGGGCGTGGCACGAAGGGGAGCACAAGTGGGGCGGTGTGGGGTGAGCAGGGAAGGCGAGCACGTGTGTGAGCAGATGGGCTGGGCTGGCATTGGTTGCTGGGGCCCAGCATGCTCGATACCAATCAAGGAGGATGATTTCAATTTTGGAAGCGTTCAGTGCAGCATTACTTACCCAGGAATACTCCTGGATGAGAGCTTCAAGTGCGCGTGAATCTTGATTATTAGACACCCCAACCACACAGTCATCTGCAAACGCCATCATCTTGACTGGGGCTTGGCCTGGTACATGGACCCCATTGAGGTGGGCATTCACGCTTCGAAGTAGTGGGTCAAGGCTGAAGTTTTATAAAGAGTGGGCTAAGGGGGTTCCCTTGGCGTAGGCCCCATTGAGGGCGGACTACTTCCGTTAGGAAGCCAGGGCCTCGCACTGCCATTTTTGCATATTGCATGAGCAGCATTACCCAGTTGATGAAGTGTGAGGCAAGCAGAATTGGTGGAGGCAGGCCCTGAGGTATTTCCAGTTTACTCTATCATATGCCTTCTGTTGGTCCAAAAATACAAGTGCCCCAGAGGCTGTGGACTGGCATGCGTTAGCCACAGAGTGCACGTTGTCCCAAATCGACCTTCTGGGCATGAAAATGAATTGTTCTGGGGAGATGGTGGCAGATGCTACAATTTCTAAACGGTTAGCCATGATTTTAGTTCAAGTTTTTGTATCCGTGTTAGTTAAAGAAATGGGGCGCTAGTTGGCTAGTTCTAGTTTATCCCCTTTCTTGAAGAGTGTGATGGTGAAGGCCTCTTGCCCTCCTGGTAGAAGGCGCGTTTCCAGAAGGCTCTGGTTAAAGGAGGCAAGCAGCATTGGGGATATATATTTGAAGTAATTATTATAGAACTCAAATGGAATGCCATCAGGGCCTAGGCATTTCTGATTTGGTGCACCGCAGATGGCTGACCATAGTTCATTTGGATAATCAAATTCATTAATTCTGGGTTTTGGGAACGGTACAGATGTGAGTGCTGTCAAGGAATTTCGCCACTTTGGCTGGCTGAATTGGATCGGATTGGTACAACTCAGAGTAATACATTTGTGTTTCAATTGCCACTTTGGCCAGCGTATCTGCAACGGAATCATCCAATCTCTGCACCTGTGTGCAGGCCACGCTCTGGCATGGTGCAAAGAATTTTTTAAAAGAATATGCAGTGCACGTGCCGCTCTCTGTAATGTGTTTGGCCCTGTACTGAACACAAACCCAATGTTTGTGTTGCCTTTTGAGCGCATTAAGGTGGGCAGCTGCTTCTGCCAACTTCCGGCCCCAAGCAGGGCTGTAGCCTGTGGCTGGGATGTTGGACTCCAGGAGTGCCAACTCTGCCAGAGTACGCGAGATGACGACCAATGTAGCTTGTGAGCGTTTGGAGGAGAGGTGGCGAGTGTGGCGGATGGTATCCTCTTTGAAGGCTGACCATGTGGAAATTGGGTCTGCGCAAAATGGTGTAATAAACTCTTTTGCCAAAGTCGCTGATTCCACCTAAGTGGAAAATTTTGGCGACGCAAGTTTGGGTGGGCGGAGTTTGCACCAATGCGGGGCCTTAGCCACTTGACAGGTAAGTGGTAGGTTATTGAGACCAGCCGGTGGTCAGAGAATTTTATTTTGTTGTTTGGAAGTGGGAAATGTGAGATTGAAATTTCGCCAGCGTGAGGATAAGGTCAATGTGGGTCATAGACCTTCATTGGCCGTTGTGGACGTGGGGGCACATCATGTTTTTATGCAGCGGGGCTTACCACGGCAGTGCGTCTAATAACCCAAGGGTGGCCTTTAGAACGCGAAGTTCTACATGACCCTGGGGGCGTGGGATGAGGAAGGCCAACGGTCCGTGGGTGAGTTTAGCCAACAGTTCATGTCGCCAACTATGAAAGGGTCAGGAGGTAATGGAAGGGATTTGACCAATGAGAAAAATTCCTGATGCTCTCATGCACAGGTCAGGGCATAAATGTTGATGATAGCATGCACCACGTCAGCCTACGAGAATGTAACAATGAGTACTCAGCCATTGAGGAAGAATTCCAACAATAAAAATTTAAAAAAAAGTGTTTTTCTGAACTAGCACCCCACAGTGCTCCGACCAGAAGGATAGGGAAGGGAGGAGCATGGTTTTCCAAGCGTCCTCAGGACCTTGCGGACAGTGGGACTCCTGGATGGCCAGGATGTCCATGGGTAAAACTTTTTGTAAAAAATCCAGTTTCTTAGCCCAGGATGGCGAGGCCTTGAGTCTGGCTATATTCAATGTCCCTAAAGTGAAGGCTTCCCCCATTGCACCTTAGGTGCGAGGGGGTGGGCACCTGGGCCCACCAGCCTCCTCTGGATCCCCATGGGCCTTCACGGCAGCGCGGGTGTTGCAGAAACACTATCAGTAGTTTTGTTAATTTTAGCGGACAGGTTCACGTTGGCTTTTGCCTTTGCTTTTTGTTTCCCCGACGTTGAACGAATTTTTTGCAGTGCGGATGAGTTTGGTGCATCAACATTCAGGTCAAAAAAATTTTTCAGGTAGGTTAGGGACCAAGTTGGTTTCAATTGGGGCTTGGTTGCAAAGGTTGGGTGAGATTGAGTTGCACATCAGATCCTCAGATTGGGTGGCCCAGCCAGCATGGGCTTCCTAATATGATTGGTTGAGGGATTCCTGAGTTGCTTCCACTGCGAAGGTTTCGATGTCCTCCTGGCATTGGGAGTGTGGGATAGCAGAAGCGACTTTGGCTGCTTCCTTGGCCATGGCCCTGCGGGCCTCTTTGGCCTTCTTTCACTCTTGAGGAGAGATAGGCTTTACTAGTAAGTAGCAGCATTGTCCTCCCCATGGGAAAGCCTCTTTGGTGCTGGTGCTTGGTTCATAGTGCGCCTCCCCACTGGTTATGGCCGCTGAGGGGTGCTCTTGGAATGTGATGCCCTCCTTGGTGGGGCATGCGTGTGCCTTATGGCCAAATGCATCACAGTGGGTGCAGATGGGGGGTGCGCTGTCTATGGTTACCCAGAATGGGTGGGCGATATGCCCTTTAATATTAATATAAATGGAGTGCGGGATCTAGGTTAGGTCCTTTGCAATCTCCTTGGTTGGAGTCAGAACTGCAATGGCTTTACCAGTGCACAGGTGTGGCATCAGCATAAAGTGTTGCAACTTGAAGGATTGTATTTCGCTGTATATGGTGAGACCATTTTTCAGGTGCTGCTCCAGAATGGCACGCTTGACTGTAGTGGGCAAAAAGTCAAACGTGAGGAAAATTTGGTTGGATTTTGTCCATCTGGTGCGTTTGGTTTTGATGACCCGTTGCCCTTTAGGGTGGTTGATCACTATGCGCACCACAGCAGCTTCATCTGCTGCCTCCTTGTTTTCAAAACTGAGGTCCAGCCAACCATGTGACATGGTTTGAGGTGCGACATACACCAAAGTTAGGAAAAAAGTGTGCACATCCCCACAAAATTTTTTCCATAAAGCTGTTTGTTGGATATCCAGAAGCACCTGGACTCCGTATTCCACCAACAAGAGTGGTTGAGAGTGCAGCGTGTTGATGTACTGGTTATATCGCGTCTGCCAAGTGAGGATTTCCAGAGAAATAGTGACCGCCAGTTTTTTATTTTTTCTATTCCGCCAGTTTCTCCAGGGCGTTTTTGAATGTTGGAGGTCGTGGGCCTACCACCTGTGCCTCTTACCTTACTTGCCCAACTGCTCCCTGACATGGGCGCAGACTAATCTCCTTTGTGAGATTATCAAACTAGATTCAGACTTGAATTGAAAAAGTTGCAAAAGTGATTGCAACGAGAGAGAAAAGTTTGCAGTTCATTAGTTTTGTTTGGTGAGAATTTATTTTTGTTTGCTCTTTGAGCTTTGGTAATGTCCATCCCAGGTCAGCTTCCCTCAAATAAAATCAAAAAATTGGTATAATATAATGTTAGTTTATTAACAATCATCTTATTAATGTAAGACTTTTTGAAGAAATTGAAGAGATATATTAATGTTGATCTTTATTATATTATAAGATAGAATTAGAAAAAAACTGATTGTAGATATTTATATGACTAACTAATATTGTTTAATGATTACTACTCAATAATTAATGGATCACTTGATAAACTTTATTTATAACAATTGCGTTTATTTTAATCCTTTAATTTGTAAGTACTATATACTATTAGGATAATTTTATAATTAAGAATTTGTACTCTATTTTAATACTTAAAAAGTCTTTTTAGACTATTTAGCACTTTAAAACATTTTAAGGGATAGGTAAGTTATAGTATAAAATCTATAAAAAGATAATCTTTTATGTAAAAGATTTGTAGCTATAAAATCATATATTTATATTTTATTTGAGTTGAGCCAATCAGGGGACAATACCGCACCAATTAAGGGAATTTGAATTGATGGGAAAGGAGGATAAAACCTTACAAACCTCAATGCATGGCGTATGATAGGCCAGGAACTCCGTGGACCACCTTGCTATTCACTATCCTGTTTGGGGCATTGGTATGCAACGCTAAACAATCATAATTGTCCCTTACCAAATTTCATCTACCAGGATCAAACTTGGGGAGGCAGTGGTAGAGGGTCCATATTCCACCACTGGGGTATCCTCTCCTATAAAATCATATATGGACATATAATTAGTTTTATAGATTACATTACTGAGAAAGATAAGTTAAGATAATATATCTAAGCCAAAAATATAAATTTAACATCATGGCTCTATTTAATTTTTAAAACATGATATATTTGTTAAAAATTAATTAGCCCTTTTAATATTATAATAATACTAGAGAGTCTTAGACAGGTATAAAAGATTATAACAATTGAGGGCTTTATTTTGCAATACTTATAAAGCCCCTACTATATGCATACATGTATAAAAATAGATTGTCATTATGTATTTAATTTTTTTAAAAATAAATATCTATAGTAAATATTTTATTTAACTGAGGCAAGCTGACCAGGGGCAGATAGTACCAAGCTCAGTGAAGCTAGCCTTATACTAAACTAAAATTAGAACAAACAGAAAGAGACAAACATATAAAAGCTTTTCTTTCCACTCAACATCACTTTTGAGCAAATTTATTAAAAAGCATCCATTAATTTCCATTGCCACCAACACCATATCAGGTTTCCATTTATATCGGCGGATCCACCACCTGCTGCCCCAGCTTGGGGAAGCGGCGCTCCACCTGCTAGCATTTTCCGTCCATCAGGCAAACACGTGAAAACTGGATCATCCAGTCCGCCTGATGCATTGGGCTGATTTGTCCCTCCAAGGGACTTATTATTACACTTAGTGCGATTCGACCCAACCCGCCCCACCCACTTGCCCTACCCCAATCTAATATTCACTTTTGCCTCTGAGTCAAAAATGGGCATCTCTTCCCATATGCTGACAAAGTGATCATTGAGCTGACAACATCCACGTTTTCACCAGCGGGATTTATTGACTTCCGCCCTTATAAGGGCTATTTTGATAATGGTTTTCCCACTGAAGAGGACGCAGCTGTTGCAGAAACTACGCCCTTAATGTATAAAAACACACCTATTACCACAACCTGTAAACGCCTCCCCAGTGACACCACAATGGTGGTGACCTTTAAAAAACCTTCCTTCGCACCTTCCCCTTAAATACTCTATGAAGAATTGATGATAGGGCTGTCCAAATATGGTACAAACCCCATCCTCCACTATCTGGTCCTGAGCAGAGCTGAGCGGTTAGCGGCACCATGGGCAATGGCCACCATTACCCCCCACCAGCCAACCATAGCCAAGCACATCCCACCACATGCTAATATCCCATCTGCACCAGATCACTTCTTTTGGGCTCATATTGACAATGGCTGCACCGTTTGCCTCCTCTGCATTAAGTTGGATCATTTCAAAAAACTGTAGTTACAATTAAAACAAGCTGAATATGCCAAGCTCACACATGAGGCCACACAAACAGCGTTTGAGTGGGGATTTTGGCTGCCCACACCCCCTCCAGCTGAATACTCAAAAAACAGCAAAACCTTTGCAACAAAAGCCCAAGCCGGCTTAATTTCTCACAATATACCCAATCAGGAGCAGGTTTAGACCCAAATTCAATTTAACCAATTTCACGCCCAAAAACTTACCCAACAAAACCATAGCCCTCCAAATCAATCATGCTCAACCAAAATCCATGGGACTTATTGGATGAATTAACTGAATCTGGGGAAATTGTCCCACCTCCCAACTTTCCAATTAATTTGGAACCATATCTACCTTCAGATTTCGGTGCCCCATTCCCACCCTGAAATATGTCCCCAAACTCACCGTTACCCCTTTCCTGAGTGACCATCAACTTGTAGAGGCTGCAGTGGCCTCTCCTGATAGCTGCCATCTCCATGAAGCCATGGCACTCTCTGTCACTGAATTTAATGAAGGGCTACATTTAATCAGTTACCCTGCCGATTTCCCTGAGGTTGCAAAAGTGGAAATTGAACAATCAAGGAATACTGCCACCTCTGCTATCAAGCAAGTTTTTGCACTGGCATAATTTCACCCCACCACACGTATCACCAGAGCCAATATCACTAAATTTTCCCAGCTTCCCAATGCACCCATACAAGCCAAACACCATGTTTCCAAATTCCTGGAGGCTATGCTCCAGGCTCAAATTGTTACCAAGGAACTTAACAAATTTCTATTTTTCCTCAACCCACATCCCGCGGATGCCCCAACCCCTTTGCTCTCAGCTTTGATCCGCCTCTTCATTCATGAAGATGAAATTGATAATCCGCCTGATCCCCCACCCCCTCCCCTCCGCCATGGTGGTATAAGCAGTTCACGACTACTACACCTGGTAGGTTAAATTCATTTTTGTTTTGGTGTCTCTCCACTCATTTAGAGCATTTGGTTTGTGTTTTTTTTGGTTGTTGTTTTGTATTAATAATGTCCATCCCCTGGTCAGCTTACCTCAAATAAAAATTTAAAGAAAGAGACAAATGTATTACTTAAACTGAATCAAAAAAACTAAAATGATCCAATCAGGTCAGAGGCAGTAAACCACTATGCGTCCATGATGAGGGGTGAGTGGGGAATAGGAGGCTCCTCCTCCTCTGTGTCAGACAGTGTATGGCATAGAGCTGAGTGCTTGGGCATGGGTAAATCCTCAAAATGGGATTGATTTAGAAGAGTGGGGCTTGCAGCTCGGTTTTTGCTATGAGGATGATGGTGATATATCCAGAGAGAGTTTAATCAGCCTCAAGGCGAACTTTGAAAGGTGGTCAAGGTGGCGATGTGTTGCTAGTAATGTGGGTCTTTAGCGAACTTTTTTGACCATCACAGCTATTTGTATTGCTTTGTTGGCAACTTGGTGGAATTGGAGGAATTATTCTCATGTATTAGTTGCATGGGGGTAAGCGCTGGGATGTGTATCTCCTTGGCCAAGAATGCAACAGATTTTGCTACAGCCTTTGGAATGGGATGACAATCAGGGAAGGCAACAGTCTCTTTGGTGAGTTGGTGGTCACTTTGGAACTCATCAGCATTGGGACATAGAGCATAGTGCCAAAATGGAAATTGAGATGCATATTCTGCATTTAGGTACATTTCAAGGCTTTGTTCCTTGACCAAGTCAGGGATAAGATTTCCAAAATTAAAAACTTACTCCAAGTTAACCCATGGAGTTTTAGTTGAAGATTATAGGTTGATTGGCATATGGATGGCCTGGGTTGGGTGGCTGATTGGGTTTTTTGAATTTTCTGTGGTTCATGTCGCTCCTAATTGGTTAGAGAGAGTGGAAGTTTGACATGTAGGTCCCTATTGGCTGAATCATTGGTAGTTGCAACTGCCGCCTTAGGGGAGGGGAGTTAAGGATTGTGTCCCATTTTATATACTTTTGGGATCAGCAATGGGAGCATCATGGAAGGAGTCAGGTGTATGGGCTCTGTCTTGGGCTATGGGGGGGAAGCGTCGCTTCAAGTGGTCCAGGTTAAAGCAAATGGGGCAAATAGAGCACCCTTTATCAACTATGGCTCAGAAAGGATGGTCAGGGGCAGAGGAGACAACAGTGTGAGGGGGAATCAAAATGGCATTTTCAGTTGAGGATGGGTGTATAGTTGCAAAGGCGTGAGGCCTGAAAGTCAGTTGTGTCATGTTTACATGATCTTATTGAGGTCACCAACAGCAGGGACAAGGCTGGGCAGCAGGAGGTCCAAAGGCTCTAATTGCAGGACTTTCCTAACTTTAAGCATACCCTAGATCAACGCTGGGTACAGGCTAAGTATGTCCAGGTATACAAGTGAGGTGTCTAAAGCCCAGACCCTGCTTCAGCTCTCATGCTAAAATGGATGAGATATGTTTTAAACGATGATGGCTTGATTTGGTTAATCAGTGAATGGGGGTTTGAAAACCATTATTTATGAAATTGTGAGCTCATGTCGGGTTCAACTTCAATTGATCACTTGATTAAGGTCAGTTTCAAGGTATGTTACCCTTTCAGATGGAAGAGTGCACCTATTGAGCACCAAGGCTTGGTACCACTTTCGCTGATCCTTGATTTCCTGAGTCGGCTTAATTATGTTTGCTCAAAAACCAACGTTTCTCGTTGGTTGTCTTCCCAAATAAGCCCTTTAGTCATTTTTACGTTTTTCTTTATGTTGACTTAAGCAAACCTGTGCATGGACCTCGTTTAGGAGGTCTCATGACGTGTTAGCCAAATTATTTCTTTTAAGTTAATTACAGCCTCAGGTACACTGCAGGGCTTACAGAGTCCATTAAACCAGGTCACCCTTGCACCCTACCCTGTACAAAACTTGGTTATTAACTGACCCTTGGGGCACAGCCTAGTTTTGTGTTTGCTCGACCTATTATTATCTTTACTGTGCTACACACCCTAGCCATATGTCACCTTAGTTCCATCTCCCTCTGCTGGGCTATTTATATGTTCACTATGATGACAAATTCCCTTGCTTTGGTCCAGTGCTTCATGCACTAGCAAGCTGGGAACCAAAGAGTTATAGACACTCTATTGACATTAGATGACCAATCTTTAAATTTTACATGCATGAAATTTCCATGTGGGCCTTTTGCAAAGTGCAAATGGTGTGCACAGCTGGTGGCCATAGCTGCAGTGGGGCTCACCACTGTTTTCGCATTTTGCCAAGGGTTGGAGCATCCTGGCGTTATTCTTACTACCTTAAACTGGAATTAACTCACTCTTCTTGCCTGTACATGGTGGATATGGATGCTTCAAAATCTGAGAGTTGTAATTCCCCAACTTTCCGCCAAATTTAATGAAATTGACACTAAAGAATCTTTTTTTCTTCAGCGCCACATTCAGAAAGTGCAGGCGGGATCATCGGCAAAGGGCCTGGTGGTTTTGGCCTCAGATAACATCCTACAATCCATCATCAAAATGGGTATAGGGTCGTTTGCAGCCCAAAACAAGTTTTATAATGACGTTTCCATATAAACTATTAAGCCATGTGTCTTCTCATATAGCTCAATATAGACCCTATTTCAGTGTATAAGATCACCACATAGAACCCAGGTTTGACTACAACCATGATACACAGAACCAAAGAGGTGGAGAAGACGTTACAATTAGAATATAAAACCATTATGCAGTTGCTGAAGATATGGTGAGATTTGTGGCCTCAGTAGTAATAGTGGCCAAATATCCCTCTCCATTCTTTGATGCAGAAACGTACCCTGGGGGATGCTAGACCTAAAGAAGAGTTTTTTGTTAAAGTATTGGTGTTTTCTGCTCTAAATAAAGATCATTTGGTTTACTTTTTATTCACTGCTACCCTTTCATCCCCTTTGGGAAAATCAGCACTACTATTTTGGTGGATACTGAGCCTCTATGAATTTTATTGACTAAGACCTAGCCAACTACTTTGATCTGATTTACTTGCTAGATGGTATTGTTAGAGGAGGGGCTTCCCAAGGTATTACCAAGCTGAAAATTATGGGGCTAGTGGACTATCAAGTTGTCAAATACTGTTTGTATGACCAATTCCATGCTATCAAAACCCTCTTGTACCCCATCATTTTGGGTGTAGAAAGGTGGCGAAAGTTTGACGTTAGAACCAACTTGAAAGAAAATACACTATCCTTAACTTTGAAAAATGGTCACAAGTTGGTTGTTCCTTTTGGCTGAAGCCAACTTTCAGGGAGATTTTACCCACTAGCTAATATTAACACTTTTAGTATTGCCCCATTGCTGAAACCCTCGGTGGAGGTTCACCTACCTTCCTGTTTGGAGGAGTTAGAATCTACGTTTGATGCGGCTTCAGCCAATGTACTAACAGATCATTTAGAGCTAAATTGCTAGTTCGAACTTGCAGTTGATTTGGTGCATATATCTTCCACAATTTATCTGTTGAAGCTATAGGAGGAAGCGGCCTTAGATGTGTGGGTTAAGCCAATTAGCCAAAGGTTGTATTTTTAGCGAGCCTCCCCTGTATGTTCCAAACTTCTCTTTGTGGAGAAGGCCAATGGCACCTTACGCTCATGCATAGATTATCAGAATCTAAACAACATCACTGTACCAGGCTTGCATCCCATCCAACTGGACTCCCAGATTTCACATTATGTGGAGAAGGCGAGAGAGTTTTCTTCAGGCTGGATTGTCTAAACGCTTCAATCAGATCCAGATCAAGAAGGGCCAGGAATGCTGACCGCATTCCATACAAGAAAAGGGATTTTGCAATTTTGGATTGTGCCTTTTGGGCTTTGAAAGCCCCTGCTATCTTTCAACGCCATATTGATGTGGATTTGGGGACATGATGGGGGTATGTGCGGTAGCTTTTTTTAGCATTGGTGTTTCACAACCCAAAAAGGGGGCCACTTCACATCTTGATTTGCAAATAGGACACACAAAAAGATTATTAGAAATAAAAATTCCTAATATGGCACCTCAGCTAACAGCCTAGAAAGCCATATCAGAAGGTGAGGATGCTTTGTGAACCTTTTGTCCAGCACCCACTTTAGCTGGTGGACCATTGCGAACAGCATTGGGGTAGGAGCATCAGTGACATGAGGCATAAGAAGGTATAATTGGGGGTTTTCTCTGTTGATGAGGCTAGCAATGCCCTTTGCCTTAATGTATTGAGAAAGTTGATGCTCAGAAAAAGTGATGAGAGCAGGAACACAAGTGAAATACTTGATGCACCGGCAGGTTTTGGGATAATTGGGGTTAAAAAAAGTTTTTGCTGCATTGATGCAGGCGCAGCTTGCACCAAAAGCCAGCTCCTCAATCTCATATTTTGCATCCCTCAAAATCATGGGGAAAATTGGGGATAGGAATACTCTAAACAAAAAGCTCTATCACCCCATGAAGTTGCAGGCAAAGTAGGGTGTTGGCAGGGGCAATTGCAGCCTCAACTGCCATTTTATTGATAATTTTATAAATAGGAAAGCCGTTTTAAGGGCGAAAATGGTGGGGACATGAACTGGGAGGGTAAAAAAACTCCTCCAAAGCAATTATGGTTTCATGTGGTACAGCTGTTTGTCCTCAATAATCCAGTCAAGAGCACTAAATGGGATGGATTCAGCCACCACTGGGCCAGCCAATGGAATTGGGGCAGTGGCAGGAGCTGATTGGACACATGCTGTTGACCACAGCAGCTCAGCTGAAAATTGGTTTAGCCATTGACTCAAGATTCCATAATTGGGTTGAATTTTGATTAAAATTTTTAAAAGCTTTGTTTTGATTAACTGCTGCTTTTGGAGCAGTGCCAAATTTCCCTGAGGTTGGGGGCAGGAGGATTGAGCCCCATTCAAAAAATTGGGGTGAGATGGCTGAAGGCCTGACGTCCAAGGAATAAGTGGCAGAAGTGGTGCAATTGAAACTGTAGGGCACTTGTGCTTCAAGTGGTCAAGCTCGAAGCACAAGGGGCAAATGGCGTGGCCATCTTTAATGCACGCCTAGAATGGGTGACCAAGGGCAGATCTGATCATGGTGCAGTGGGAATCACGAGATGGGTATTGTGATGAAATGGGTGGATTGTTGCAAAGGCACAAGGCCCAGCCAGACAATCTGCCCCATTTGGAACCACAAACTGCAAAATGGGGTCTGCGCCATAAATGGCTAAACCTCTGTGAGCTCATGGTGGAGGCGTTTGGGGAAGATATGGGTTGGCAACCCAGCAAACTGTACCACCAAAGTGGCCTCATATGGGAGTTAGGTTCATTTTGTGGAGATGGGACTTTCTTTATAATTTGATTGGCAGCTTAGATGCTGTTGCATTGGCTTCTGAATGGAAGCTGATATCAGAGTACCCTTAAAAGGGGCGGAAGTCAATAAAGACAGCGGGTTTAAAAATTGCTGTGGCCATCTCAATGATGGCTGTGCTCGCATATGGGAAGAGATTCCCATATTTGACCCAGAGGCTAAAACGCAAATTGCTCCATGGGAGCACCAAAGGGCTCTGGAGAACCACCTGTGAGCTTGCAAAGTGGTGGGCCAAGTCCTGAGGGGGACATAACGCCTGGTAGCATTAAGAGGGCTAGCAGAGCCAGCCTGGACATGATTCAGCAGCAGCTGAAAGATGCCAGATGGCAGTGCACCACCACCCCAAGCTGGGGCAGCGGACGTAGATTGCATTGACATTGGTAATTTTTGGCTCAATTGAGAGGTTGTTTTTTGTATTTTTTTGTAAAATCCAGATTTCACTTCAATATATATTGAAGTGAAATAAAGATTATGTGCGGTAGCTTATATGGATGATATTTTAGTATTTTCCCCTGACAATGAGTCCAATGCTGTATACCTTCTGGCAGGTGGCGGAGCGCTTGAGGGCAGCTGACCTCACATTAAAAATAAGTTTTGAGAATTCTTTAAGTCCCAGGTCACCTTTCTGGGAAAAGTCATGTTTGACCAAGGGCACATGATAAATCCAGACAAGGAGAAGACGATTCATGAGTGCCCCTCCAACTTCAGCTAAGAAATTGAGGAGCTTTTTGCTGACATGTATGTTCCTTAAGAAGTTCACACCAAACCTTTCTGAAGTTGCAGCGCCTTAGTATAAGCTGTGTGGGGAAAAAGTACTTTAGTGGTCCACCGTTTTGGAAGATGCCTTCCAAGCAGTAAAATATACTTTGCTGTCCACTTCAGTTATTTGCCACATCAACCCCAATAAAGAGTTTATTGTTGCTTCAGATGCCTCCAACTTCACCATAATAGTGGCCCTATTACAAGTAGGTGAATATGGAATAGAGCATCTGGTGGAAAACTTTTCTAGGAAGATGTCTCTACCATAGTTAAACTATGCTTTAGATGTTAAAGAACTTTTAGAAGAGGTTGAGGAGCTGACTATAGGCGTCATCACCTGCATGGCTCATCCCAACCCTTCCGCATACTTAAAAATCACCTTAACTTACATTATACTGCGCACCTCATGTCTTAACCCCACGGCAAACCCATTGGCATGAGACCCTTGACCAAATTGCGTTTTCTTATGAGTTTACTAAGGGCAAGAAGAATGGTTTGGCAGATGCTTTGAGATGCAACCCTGCATTAGCTCCCAATCCTAAGGAGGTTGATGTGCATAATACCCATTTAATGATTTCACCGGGTAAGATTGTGTCTCAACTTCCCTCTCCCTTAGCCAATGGGCCAGCGCTAGTTACTCTGGAAAATGCTGAGGAATATGGTATGTCAGAAAGGTGGTCCTTTCTCAGCTGTTATCAGCTGAATATACTATGATCCTTGCAAAGAACGCATTAAATCAGGAGAATATCACTAGAGGTTATCACATAAAGGATGAGATGGTGTGGTTTCAGGGGCGCCTATGGATTCCTGCTGGACTACTTCGTCTGGAAATCATCTGGGACTTTCATGACGGAATCACCGTTGGAAATCCTGGGAAGGCGAAGACTCTTGAGCTTATCCGCAGCACTTAAAATTAAAAGGGATTAGTTGCTCAGGTAACAGGTAATGTAAAGAGTGCCTAGTCTGCAACCAAATGAAACTGAATCATCACCCTCTAGCAGGGTTGTTGGTACAAGTTCAAAGGACTGATGGGCCTTGGACTTCTCTATTGATTGATTTTATTAAAAAATTGCTTGTATTTGATTGCTACGATGCTATCATGGTGGTGGTTGACCGTTTTACGAAGTTTGCACACTTTAGCCCTTGCAGAACCACAGTCACCGCGGGTGAGATCTATAGGCTCTTTGTCACTCATGTGTTTGCTCTTGATGGGGTCCCTCAAAGAATAATTAGTGATTAGGACCCCAGTTTAACTCCATCTTTTGGTAAGAGTCAAGTAAGACTCTTCAGACTTGCCCCTGCCATTCAACTGCCTATCACCCTCAATCAGATTGGCAGACTGAACGAGTGAACCAGTGCCTCAAACAGTTCTTGCAGTGTTAAACTGTCACTGATCATTCATATTGGGTTTCCAATCTCCCCATGACCCCATTCAAAAAATAACAACGCCAAACATGCATCAATCAGTTGTTCCCACTTCTTCGCCAACTATGGCTTCAATCCCTCCTTCAACATGGAGCCCAGTTGTGGATCTAAGGTGGAAGCGGTAGTGGACATTGCAAAAATGATCAATAAAGTACACCAGGGGGTGAGCACAAATCTAGACGCGGTTAAAAAGGCTTACAAGGAGAACATTGATGGTAAAAGATAAGTTGGACCAGCGTAAAAGGAAGGAGATCTCATGATGCTGGATGATAAACACATCCCACTCAAGCAACTATGCAAAAACTAGAACCAAAGATGATTGTGACATACCGCATTGTCAAAAAGGTGAGCCACGCTTCATACCAGCTTTATTCCCCTCTTCATTTCAAATCTTTCTAGTATTTCATGAAATCAAGTTCACGTTTTTTGATGACCCCCTTCCAGAGACTCCTGAGGCTTATCTCATGGATGGGGCGCCAGAGTGGGAAGTGGAGAGATTGCCGCCTCTTGTCAGGTAGAAGAAAACTCAAGTATTTTGTATCCTGAAAGGGATTTGACGCAGTGAAGGACTGTTGGCTCCCAGTACACAACTGGCCCATGCCCAATATCTAATTGTACCATTCCACAAACATTTCCCTGAGGCCGCAGGATCAAAGTTTAACCAAGCGGGTGCTGCATTGAAGTTGGCCCCTGCCTACAAAAATTTTTCTTTGGCGAATGCCCCTGGAGGGGGGATGGAGCCCAAAAAAGGGGAGAGGGTAATGTCATGTTTACATGACAGCATTGAGGGCACCAACAGCAGGGATAAGCTTAGGAAGCAGGAGGTACAAAGGTTCTAATTGCAGAACCTTCCTGACCTTAAACACACCTTGGATAAACGCTGGGTACAGTCTAGGTATGCACAGGTTAGTATGAGTGAGGTATCTAAGCCCAGACCCTGTTTTAGCTCTCATGCTAAATAGATAGGTTTTTTTAAACAATTAATCTTGATTTGGCTAATTGGTGAATGGGGTTAGAAAACCATTATATTTACGAAATTGTGAGCTTGGGTTGGGTTCAACCTCAATTGATCACTTGAATAATGTTAGTTTCAAGGTATGTTACCCTTTCAGGTGGAAGCGTGCACCTATTGGTGCACCAAGGCTTGGTACCACTTTTACTGATCCTTGATTTCCTGAGTTGGCTTAATTATGTTTGCTCAAAAACCAACGTTTCTCGTTGGTTGTCTTCCCAAATAAGCCCTTTAGTCTTTTTTACGTTTTTCTTTATTTTGACTTGGTAAACCTTTGCGTGGACCTCATTGAGGAGGTCTCATGACATGTTAGCCAATTTATTTCTTTTAAGTTAATTACAGCCTCAGGTACACTGCAGGGTCTACCGGGGTCCTTCTAAACCAGGTCACCCGTGCACCCTACCCTGTACAAAACATGGTATTGAACTGCCCCTTGGGGCACAGCCTAGTTTTGCTGTTTGCTCGACCTATTATTATGTTTACCATGCTACACACCCTAGCCTTATGTCACCTTAGAACAAGCTCCCTCTGCTGTGCTATTTATATGCTCATTATGATGACGAGCTCCCTTGATTTAGTCCAGTGCTTCGTGCACCACCAAGCGGGGAACCAGAGAAACTTATAGACACTCTCTTGACAAGTTGGCTCTATTGGGGACCACAAATTGCAGAATGGGGTCAGTGCCATATGCTGACAATCCAGTTATTAGTTCATTCTATAAAATATCCGGGGAGGTGGGTGGTTAAACCTGCAAACTGAACCTTAAGAGTGGTGTCATCAGGCAACCAGGTGTGAGTGGTTGGGATGGGGGTTCCCTGGAACACTAGGGTAATGTTGGCTGCAATTGCAGCATCAGCTTCACAGGTAAATTAAGGTCATAGTGCCTCTTGTAGGGACGGAAGTCAATAAAGCCTGCAGGCTGCATAAGCGCCTGGTCTAACTTATAATTTTTTTGTCGTTTTAGGGAAACAAGTTTGCCATGTCAACCCAGAGGCCAAATCAAATCTTACTTTAGGGGAGCACAATGGGGCTACGAGGCACTGCTTGAGACCATGCAAGGTGGAGGGCGAGATCCTTGGGGGGAACGTATTGTCCTGAGGCTTTGTGGGGATGGTCAATCTAGTTCAAAAGCATTTTCCCGCTGATCAGGAGATGCTAGGGGTTTCGCCGCTGCCCAATTTTGGTGCAGCGGGTGGTAGGGCTGAAGACATTGGGGGTTTTCTGTGTGTCCGTTTTTCAAACTTTTTTTTTCTGCTTTAATTTTTAACTTTGCCCAAAAGTAATATCAAAGTGGAAAAAGTATCTATAGTAATTATAATTCTATATCTAATATTACTACTGAATCAAAAACATTGTAAGAAGCGAAACTTCTTCTAATTATAAAGTATATAGTATAACTTTAATATAATTGAGCAAAAACTTATAAACAGACCTTATATCATGTTAACATGACTTCATTGAGGGAATCAACTTCTAAAACAAGGCTGGACGTCAGGAGTACAAAAAGGTCAAGCTGCAGGAATTCCTTGACTTAAAGCAAAACTTAGAACAACGCAGGGTGCAGGCCAGAAATGCCCATGTTGGTCCAGGTGAAGTGCGTGATGCCCAGCCCTGAGTTATGGCAGTGGCGTTAAAATGGATTAGTTATCTTCCTAACAATGAAGGTTCAGTTTAGCTGCTTTGAGAACGGGGGTTTGAAACCCATTTAATTTACAACATTTTCCAAATTGGGATGGCTCAGCTTGCAATCAATCGCTCAAGCTTGTTTGATCCTGAGCTACAATGCTCTGGCTGATGTTAGGGTGTACCAATTGGTTTGTTAAGGCTAGAACCATTTTCCTCATTTGATGACTCTCCTTCTCTTGCTTGAAGTATGGTTCTCAAGACCAACTTTCCGCGTTGGTCATCTTCTTTTGATAAAAATCCCTGTTTGTTTACGTTTTTTAAATTACAGTTCCTAGGATAACCTAAGCGCAGACCTCCTTGGGAGGTCTTTAACAACGTTGGCCATATTCTTTTCACAAAGAACTACCAGACCTAGTGCACCTTTGGACCCCCTTTATCCACTCCAGACTGAGTTACCCAAACACTCCAGCACTAATATGCTTGGTTATGGTCTTCCCCGTGGGGTCCACCCAAGTGGTGTTGTTTATTTGCTACATGCTACTTTATACCGCTTTATACACCCTTGCACTGGGTTACTTTGGCTCTGGAACTCATTGCGGTTCCCATTTACCATAATCCTGACGACTTATTCCCTGATGGTGGGGATGTGCATCTCACAACAAATCTATGGGAACTAGAGAGCTAAAAACACTTTTCTAACAATTTATATCTTTAGATGACATTTCAACCAGTCTATGTACAAGAGTTTTTTAAGCTTATATTGCAAGCTTAAAGGTAAAAACTGATTTATACATTAATCTTTTTAGCTTATAATAATAATATAAAGGTTTTGAGGTTACTTAAAGTTATGATATATAAGAATTTTAAATTTAAGCTTAATGTCTGAAAATTACAAGTTTGATCCTTTTATAATAGTGCTTTGGGTTTTGATTTAGGTAACATTGGCAAAAAAACCCTGGCTTATTCTCGATGGATTCTGCAAATTGGGGTAATACTAATAGCTCCTAATACTTGGGTGAATTGTCCGAAGACTAATAGTAGGTTTACAACAAACCTGCAGCAAAATTAGTGCAGCTGTTCTGGGAATCAACTCCATCCGCCTTTTAACTTAGTTCATCCACCTACGCCACGACCATCCCCTTTTATAGCCTTGGAGGGGTCTCACCAAGTGCAAATATTTTTCTGCCAGGTGATTGGCTTGAGTATATTAAATCCTCACCTCACAGGTTTATCCTACAAAATAATGACCGTCCATTGGCCATATGCTTAGAGCAAAGAGAAGAATGAGAGCCTTGATAGGTCAAACCCCAGGTTCCTAAATTGGCTATTTTTTTAGTACTAGATGGTCCTAAATTGGCTATTCATAGCCTAATCTGACTTTTATACCTACCCCACTTCAAGCCTCTACAAAACCAAATACTGAGCCATGAATTATCAAAAGGGTTCACTTCTTGACATCCCAAATTATTATCAATAAAAATCTTATAAAAACAAATCTGTTAGATTAATTGAAGTAATTCTATTTTAAATACAAGTGGTCTATTTATCCCTTAGAAGTTCTAATTCCAAAAGTAGAGAGTGAAACTTATACCAAACTTATTGTGGAAATCCTGGGCTGAATAGAGCCATGAGAATATAAATCTATTGAATTCCAAAAAGTGGTGCTCACTACAGGGGACTGTACACCACGCAAAATTTTAAAAAATGTAAAGTGTTGGGGTAATTAACCCTTAAAACCTCCCCACGGCATCTAAAACCCAGCTAGCAGATTTAGAACAGCAGCTAGATAGCGTACTGTCTCGTCTTAAAACACTTGAACAGCGCTTATGACAAGAATCTCATGAGGCCGCTCCAGTTAACTTAAATCTACTTTTCAGAGACAAGTTTACCAAGGTGAGGGTAGTATTGCCTCATTCCTCTTCAATGAGGCTGTCATGGATGGACAACCAATTCCCAAAAAATAAAGCATATCCTCCCCTACCTCAGCTGCTCCGGCTAAGAGGTGATGGTTACTTATATAGACACCCTTAATAATTGTCTGAGGTGAAGAAAGCGCTCATTGATGAATTTGGATCCACGCAGAGCTTGCTCAGGAAAAATAGGCGTTCATGTGCCTAATTCTACTAGAGGGGGAATCAGTTGCCACCCTCATTGAACAGTTTTACAGTAAAGCCCAGACTCACCTGCTTGTTAAAATGCTACCTTTGGATGACGCAATTGCTGCCATTCTAGCTGGATTAGCTTCTTACCCTTCATTACCTGATATACTGTCTCAATGAAATGTTCCCTAAGGAACGTTCATGATATATGTCATGATTTTAACCAGATGGAATCCTCCAATGATTAAGCGTTATTTGGAATGATATAGCCAATCCTGGCGGAATGGTTTATTGACTGAATTTCGTGGCATTTAGTTTGATTGCTGTTTAGTTGCTCCTCAATTTGGGTTGAGCCAAAATTAGTATTCCACCGAGTTGGTATTTAGGTTTAAGTGAGGCCAATAAGTGGCCCCAAATTAGTAGAAGGATCACCGGTGACTAATAGCTGAGGATGATCCACTTGATATCAGTCAGCGGAATCAGTGTTTGACGTCAACTGCCATTTGTGGTCAGTTGTGGGATTTCTGACAGAAAGCTGATGTATTCTCTATCTATAAATTTGCTGCCCGATAATCTGATGTTGGCGGATCCAACAATTATAATCTTGAGGTGGCCAAAGTAGTTTCCAGTGCCTCATTTATTAAGAAGTGATTTCGGTGAGATGCCAAAATATTCTGAGTCAAAGCGAGCAACTGAAGTGGTTTCCAGTGCAATTATATCAACTAAAAGGTTGAATACAAATTCAACATTTATTTGGATTATATATTTATAATCACAACGGTGACTTAAGGCTGAGGATGAACCAAAACTAATTCAGACATCGGGAAGGACAGAGTGAGAGGGTTAACGCTAGGGAAGAGATAATGTAGATAAAGAAGAAGAAGAGAAGTTGTTGGCTGGAAGAACTAGAGGAAGAGCCAATAGGTCGGCGGTGGGTGCAGTAGCCCTTTTGTAAATAGTACAAATACCTTACGCTTCCCTTTCAATAAACATCTCCCTTTGCTCACTCTTATTATGATTTAAGTTTATATTTATTTTGTTGTTTAGGGAATGAGTATAGGGGATCCCAAAAATGGCGCGGGTGACATGACAAGGGTTTAGCCAGCGCTGCTAGCCCTGACGCCTAAGGCAAACTGGCAAGGGCGACCAGTCTTCATACTGGTTAGCCTGCCAACTAGCAGAGCCCAAAAGTCAAATTTCCGACATTGGTGCTCACTACAGGGGGCCCATTGATCAGTAATAATTTAAAATTAAAGTCGCCTGCTATGTCTCACCTAGGTTGCTTTGAAAAGAAATCTACATGACAAAATAGGACCGTTGCATATGAGGAGTTGAAACTTGCACTGGACATGGTGCTCAAAAGACAAGATGAGCTGATCCAGGAAGTCTGCTGAGCTCAGCTGCCGCCTTTTGATAGCGAAGGCAATATTCATGGATCCTTTTGATGATTTGAGTTTGCGACTGAAGGTAGCTCAGACCGATGCAGGGCAAAACTGTAATCTCCACCTTGGATGTTGGAAGTGCTGATCAAGTTGTTTGTTACCTTCCATACAGTTCCATTACTTACCAAGAAGTCAAGGAGATGGTGATACAGTTGTGCGGCAGAAAAGCAAAGATGTTTCAGTGGAAAGCCGAGTTCCTGACCATTGGGTTTCAATGAAATGAGAGTCTTACCGCATTTGCTGAGCGGTTTATGACAGAAGCACGTTTGTTGATTGGGGCTTGGATTCTAGCTGAAGCTGATGTACGCATTGTAATGGCCTCTGTGGTGAAGCCATATCATGAGTTGTATAGTGTTATGGCCTCATTGTTAGAAGATGATGTACCTTTTCTTAAACTTGTTCAGTTTGTACATCAGTTAGCTGTAACTTTCCCTCCACCCGATATTGAGTGGGTTCCCACTGTCGCCAAGGCCTACCCTAACCATGGGGAGGAAAGTAACCAGTCAATGCAGATCATGCCAGGCTACTCCCCGCAGCTCATCATCTGTCCCATAACTACTGAGCAACAACTTCCTGACTACCACTTCAGCCCTAACTACGCTGATCACATCAGGCAGTCTACCAATGAGGGTCTGGTTATGATGATCATCTTCAGAATAACTTTCCAAGTGGGCCAGCTTATATTAAGCACAGATGCAAGCCCTATGGAGTAAGTTGCTTTAATTGCAGTCACACCGGGCACATGGGATGATGGTGCCCACTCAACAGATCCCTTGCGTACAACAGGATCAAGGTTATCTGGGAAAAGTCAGAGCGGAGTAGAGATGGGACTCTCTACTTCCACTATCTTGAAGTCATACGTCCCCCTGAATCCATTGTATTGAAGGAAGTAGAAGCCACCCAATATAATTATACATTTCTCTACCAACAGCCAGTTGGGGAGTAAATGTGCTGAACCAAGCACAATTCAAAAATATGGCTGACCCAAGTTTTCTGGGAAGGTAAAGCCTTACGCTTGCCAAATGTTTGACCAAAATTGGTCAGACCATCTAGAACCATATGCAGATGCATTGTCTCTAAGAGAAATAGAGGTCTCCTTTCCAGTGGATGCTATTATAGCAGGATACCCTAAAGTCAGTGCAAGTATCATAGGGTTCCTGGGAAAACATGAATTGCTGAATGTACATGTAGCAAATAACAGGCATTCATCATACTCAGAGTGCACTTACTGTGACATGGTGGTAGCCAAAACCAGCATATGAGCTACAATTGATACAGGCGCTCCTGTTAACATTGTCTCCACTAAGCTGGTGGCAAAGTTAAATTTAAAACCTGACATAGAACACTGGATGGTGTATGGGACTGCGGGAATGGAAACCACGGTCTCTGAGGGAGTGTACAGCGCGCTTCCCTTGCGGTTTGGATCCATTGTTGTTGTGGCTCTGGCGGTAGTATTACCAAGTAGCAACTATGATCTGCTGAGTGGGACTATGTTTATGCGCCACTATGGGGCTGTCGTTGATATGATGGAAGAGACCCTAGCCATCCTGGGACAACGGATTCCCATCATTTTTTACTTCCAGGGGAGTTCCAGATGACCCAATCCGCTCTAGTCAGATTAATCTACTCGCCTATAGCGATGGCGTGATAACTGTAAAATATTGGCGGATAAAGCGGAAGACCTGAATGCTCCCAACCCAGATTTATGAGTACAAAGGGATTCTTCTATGAGCTGCAAACGCTTTTACTATCCCTTCTGGGCATCAGGCCATAATTGAAACAGAGCTTGAAATTGATATAGTGAGCGGTCTGTATGGAGAGGTTGTGGGGCCCTATCAACAATCACAACTCGAACCTCATGTGGCACCTGGGTTACTGTTACCCAGGCAGGGGGAAGTAAAAGTGTTGGTAGCAAATCTGCAGAAGGAAGTGATGCAGGTGCAGCGGCACCAAGTGGTAGCTTACCTGCATTTGATCCAAATCAATGAAGTCCACCATATATATGACTTTAGTTCATGGGAAGATCTCAGCTTGCCTTTAAAAACCACCTTTGGCATAATGACTGTGGTTCCTTGGGAGGCGCTCACTGGTCTATCAGAGGATCAGAAGGATAGGGTGATGGATCTGTTCAAAAGGCTTCACAGTATCTTTGCAACTGATGATCATGACTTGGGTTGCGCTTGTGGGGTTGTGCATCAGGTGGACACAGGAGACCACCCCTCTATCATGTCACATCCTATCAATCGCTCAAAGGCAGCGGAAGAATTTCTGTTTGCAGAAATAGATACATTGGTGCAACAGGGAATGTTGGAGCTGTCAAAAAGTTCTTGGGCATCCCCTGTACTAATTGTCAAAAATAAAGATGGCTCCAATCGAGTAGTAATCATTATCAGAAGCTAAACAGCATTTTTGAAAAAAGATTCAGACCTGCTTCCACAAATCAATGACGCGGTACATTGGTTAGGTGGGGCCAAGTATTTCTCAGCTATGGACTTGATATTGGGGTACTGGCAGATCGAGTTGCCAGCGAAGGAACAAGAAAAGTGCGCTATAATCACCTCAAAGGATTGTCTCAGCCTACACATATGCCACAAGGGTTTGTGCAATGCTCCCGCTACGTTCCAGTGGGCTATGGATACTATTTTGGGTGACCTAAAGCTGTCTTGCGTTCTTGTCTACCTTGATGATATCAACATGTTTTCGTAAACATTCATGGAGCATCTTGGACATCTGGAGCAAGTGTTCCGCCACCTGGCTGATGCTAATATCAAGATTAAGCCCCAAAAGTGCCACTTTTTTAATGAACAATTGGAATATTTCGGCTTTATGGTAGACTCTAAGGGCTTAGCCTCAGCCAGCCAAGGTGGAAGCCATCCATAAGATGAATCGGCCAAGCAATAAGCGGGATATCCAGGTGTTCTTGGGGATGGTTGGGTGCTACTGGCAGTTCATTTCCAACTTCAGCTGTATTAGGGCTCCACTCTTGAGCTACTTAAGAAAAACGCTGTCTTCAACTGGATGGATCGATGCCAAAATGCTTTTAATGTATTACAAACCGCGTTGGCTAGCGCACCTGTTTTGCAATACACCAATTTTGAGAAAGAGTTCATTGTGTAAATGGACGCTTCACTTTCTGCTGTAGGGGCTGTGTTATCCCAAAAGAATGATGACAGTGTGGAGAACCCCATTGCATATTGTAGCCGCAGTTTAACTGGGCCTGAACAGAATTAAACCGTGACTGAGAGGTAGTGCTTAGCAATAATCTATGCATATAAGAAATTCTGGATCTCCCTTCATGAGGTGAAATTCAAATTGGTAATGGATCATGCCTCCTTGCGCTGGCTACAGAATCTGCAGGAACCTGAAGGAGGCTTGCGCGATGGGCTTTGAAGCTCCAAGCGTATGATTTTGAGATCATGCATTGACCTGAGGCAAAGCATCAGAATGCAGACTGTCTTTCCCGATTACCCATGGTCGCCATTATAGTGGATGTGGCAGACATAATGTACGAAAAGATGATTGTGGGCAAATATCAAGATGAGCCGCTGCCCGTGATCAAAGTGTTATATGGGCTTGGTAAGGATACCTTCTTGCGCAATGGGAAATTATATAAGCGGATTGGGGAATCAAGGCTGAGTTTCCCAAAACCCTCTTCCTAGGCTGCAATAATAATGGATGCTCATAAAGTGGTAGGTCATGGAGGGTTGAAAAAGATGCTGGAGTTCTTGCGACCCTGCTACTTTTGGGAAAGTATGCACTATGATGTGCTCGAGATGGTTGGTTGTTGCTATCAGTGTCAAGTGGAGAAACCATCCACCGAAAGACCACCTACCAGCTAGTTAAGCCTCAGTTCGCATGGCATACAGTTTTGTTAGACGTGGTGGGGCAGCTGCCAACTGGCGCAAACTGCTCCAAATATATATTAGTAGCCATCGACCATTTGATAAGATGGGTGGAAGCAAGGGCTATCAAGGATTTGGGGGCTGTCACTACTGCCAAGTTCATCCTAAAGTGCGTCATACAGCGCCATGGTTTCCCGCAATTTATCCTAATGGATAACGGAACCAATTTTACATCCCATATATTGGTCAAGTTGAATGAGCTCATGGCAATCCGCGGGGTTTTAACTACCCCTACCACCCTAAATCTAACGGTATTGTAGAACGAGTCAATGTGACCTTGGTAAATATCCTACGCAAGCTTGTAAATGAGCGGCTGTCAGATTGGAGCACCATTTTATCCACCGCTGTCTTTGCATACAATATCAGCTACCACTTAGCAACTGATAAGAGTCCATTTCAATTGCTCTATGGATGACATCCAGCGCTGCCTGCATTGCTTTACTCCTGCGTTGAGAATACCAGTGGAGTCAAACCCCACTGTTATTTGTCTTCCTTAACAAACATGCTGATCAAGCTCCAAACTGAAGCATATTCTACTAGTCTTGCCAAGAAGGTTTGGGAGCACGCAGCTGAACAATTTAGATGCAGCAGTCTTCCACAGTTTGGGGTAGGGGAATTGGTCCTGTTTCATGACCAACATGGGTTTGGAAGAAGGAACAAGATCGCCAGCATATGGAGCGGACCATTCAAGATCATTGAGAAAACTGAGGTTGACGCCTACACCATTAAGGAGCATGTGGGGGGTCAAATTATTAACCAGATACACATGAAGCTCCTCCGACCATACAAACAATAAGAGCTTTATCATCCAGTCAAGGAGGGGGTAATTTCGCGATTCCAATATGACTGGACAATAAGCCCTAAGTCAATATGGCGAAATGAATGGAATCCGTTAATCAAACTGGTAATGGTAATTCAAGCGCTTCAAAATGAGGCAATATTGAGATTAATGGGTTTTATTGGATATAATGACTTATTATTGGTTTGCCCCTAAATAGGGCGATGTTGACATTTGACACTTATAATTTAATTGCCTATAATTAAGGCGATAGCAAATTTGAGAATAACCAGCCAAAACGAGGAGAATCAGTGGAACTGATTAGTCTGAGCTATGAGAGTGGTATCATCCAAGCTGCTGTATTATAAGCGAGATGGGCGATCAAGAGGAGGGTTGATGGTTAATAGGAGGAAAAGAGCAAGATAGAGAGGACCTGAGAAGCTTATTATATAGATAAAGTATTGTAGTGGGAGCAAGTGCCCCCATAGTTATTATTTTAGACGTTTATTTTGTTGTCACCAAGGGCCACGATCATCATATTGTTGGTCCTATTGCTCAGCGGGCTAAACCCTGTGCAAACCTCTCATGGCATATCTCCAGGATTCCACCGAATTACAACAATATAAAAGAGGAATTATTAGAGGTTGCTGATTTCCATGAAGCTACGCTTACCCATGAAGTTGTATTAACCCCTCTGGTGCTGACTACCCTTCCAAAGTCATTTCCTGTGGGGCGCCCCAAACTAGACTGTTCTCCCTCATTAGAAATTACCAGAGGGTACCAGGAGTGATAATATCGAGCTCTCTCCACTCAGCTGCACCACAAGTCAGACCAATGAAATTAGTTGAGTTCTTGTCACACACCGCGCTCTCTCTTATAGGGTCCATCACTGTAGCTCACCCTCACGTCACTCAGGCCGTCCTCCATAACAACCACGGCCTCACCTCTAATCATATGTCAAAAGAATGCTTCTCCTCAAATGGCCACAAAAGTTTGTGCGCCACGATTCTCCCTCCAGAATTAAAAGGGTAGAGGAGCGCTAAAAGGCCTTCTGTGAGGAGAACAAGCCAGTTTAGTCCCCTATTAGCAACTCTTTTATGTGCATCAACAACACCTCTGATGACGTGTCTTTAGGGGTTGGGGAAGACGCGGGCTATTATTTCCTAGGAGCCTCTATGGAAGTGCAGATACTAGATAGGTTGAGGCCCAAAAGAATAGATATGACTATGATACCCTGACGAACCTATCTCCAACTATGTTGAGGTGTACAGAAGTGTTAATGCTGCTAATGATGAAGAACAGTTTATGGGTATGGTGATTTGATCAACCCAACAGGTACATAATCTTCATTAAATTAATGACAGATACTCTGCAATCGCTCAACGCCTTGAATCCTCACTCCGTTTTATAGCGTTTCTCTCACTCCCCTACTTTTAGTTGAGCTATAACCAAAGTAGAGGTTGTCATCATTAAAGAGCGAGTTCTAGCCACCCTTGATACAGGTGTCCCAGTCAATGTGGTTTCTTCAAAGCTCATCCATATAATTAAGTTAGATATGACTTGTGTAACGAACAGAACCACTTAGATTCCATTCGCCAGATGCCTGAATTTTCAGCGGAGTAAATCAACGCCAAAATAGGCAAAACAGCCAAGTTAACCACTGAGATAAGTTGGGATGGTTTAATAATACCAACTCATCTTTGACTCTCAAAATTTGGGGAAATCTCTGATGAAGAAAAAGAATGGCAGGTAAGCGAGGATGCAAATCCTCAAAGTAACCTTTATTTTTATTTAATGTAAAAAAATTAAGCCAGGCGTTCCCAGAATTTCTCTGGCATTGCAAGCATGAAAAAAAAGACAGAGCAACCAGTGAGGGCCAATGCCCCAGAAGCTCAAGGGTTTTGTTTTTGTGACAAAACCTTGTCACGCCCAACGCTCAGGTAAGGCATGAGGCCTATTCAGCCATGAGAAGCTACAAAAATTCCGAACTGAGGTTTAGAATGATGGGGGCTCAAACTTTTAGAGATTGTACATTGATAAACCCTCTCCTGGCCATGCTTGAAGCTCTTTCAAGCCTAAAGCATAGCTTGGAGCAGCAAACCCTGGTTCCAAGGCACCCTTAGTTGGAAATCCCTCAGGCGTTTCTACTCAAAATTTGGAATCTGCATAGTGAGTCAAAATGAGACAAACGGTTTGAACTGTTTTTCACATCATTATCTTCTAAAATGAAACCCCCAAAAAAGAGCGCACAAACAGGAGGTTGCCACCATGAGGGCTTCTTGGGGCGAGTTACCTCAAGCCCCAAGAAATTTACCTGGAATAAATTCCAGATTCTTTGTGGTGAGGGAAACCCAGATGAGGACAAGTTGGGACTGGGATACTGGATCAGCCCACCCAAGGTGGGGGAGCATACCTGGCACTTGGCTGGGATGTGCTCCCTAAAATGATACATGTTCCAGCATGGCCTGGCTGCAACCACCACGTAAAGGGGCTGATCCAAAAGAGAGGGAATCTACTGGGCCAGGTTCCTGTGGTGCCCTCCAATCTCTGATGAGGGGGAGACCTCATTTGAATAAACACCCACCATCACCTTGATTCCAGGGTTGGCCATCAGTCACTAACTCTCTCTGGTGCTGGTTACTCACAACCAGGACTCTAGGAAACAACTAGGTCAGGTGAGTGTAGCTTGGAATAGGGCAAAAGAAAAAAGGTGAGTTTGGAATTATGTAAAGAATGGAACCACCCAGATTCCGTTTGCCAGATGCCTGAATTTTCAGCGGAGTAAATTGATGCCAAAATAGGTCCAACAGCCAAGTTGGACCACTGAGGTAAGCTGGGATGGTTTAATAATACCAACTCAGCTTTAACCCTTGAAACTAGGGAAATCTCAGATGCAGAAAAAGAATGACAGGTTATTGAGGATGCAAATCCCATAAAGTAACCTTAATTTTTTTAATGTAATAAAACTGAGCGAGGCATTCCTGGGATTTCTCTGGCATTACAAGCGTGACAAGAAAAAGACAGAGCAACTGGGGAGGGACAATGCCCCAGAAGCTCAAGGTTTTGTTTTTGTGACAAAACCTTGTCACGCCCAACGCTTAGGTAAGTCATGAGGCCTAAACAGCCAAGAGAAGCTACATAAATTCTGAACTGAGGTTCAGAATGAGGGGGGGGCTCAACCTTTTAAAGGTCGCACTTTGGGAAGCCCTCTCCTGGCCATGCTTAAAGCTCTTTCGAGCCTAAAGCATAGTTTGGAGTGGCAAAACCCTGGTTCTGAGCTACCTTTAGTTGGAAAAACATCAGTCATTTTGACTCGAAATTTGGAATCCAAATTTTGAGTTAAATGAGATGAACAGTTTGAACCCTTTCGTCACAACTTGGACTATTCACAAGAGTTTGGAACTGCGGGGCCTAACAATGCAAAAGCTATTGGAGCCTACTCTTCTCCACCCATACATATTGGAAAGCTCCTCATGTCTGCCCACGCGGTGGAATTGGAAAATAATCATATGACCTGCATATTGGCACTAATTCATGATTGAGTATGATGGATTTACTAACATGAAACAGGATTTCTATCCCTTCTAAATTACAAAGTTCCCCTAGTCTTTACAATGATGAGCCTAAGAAGAAAGAATATACATGCGTAGTTGAGTACCCTTCCTCCGCCCTCTCCTTACTTTATACTACATCGGACAGAAACACAAAAAAACTGCCTGACTCTGTGGATGCTGCAGAGGGCCTTCCATTGTATGTGTCAGAGGAGGTAGTAGTCAAGACGGGTGAACAAAGGTGATAGATACCAAGATTAATATGAAATTTCCCCGCAACTGCCTACTTCACTTAACAAGCATTGATGGAAAAATATTCAGGAATATTAAGGTGTTTCCAAGTATCCTAGACCCAGCCTACTAGCGACCCATCAACCTTCTTCAGGGGAGCCTTACTAACAAGGACAAGGTTGTAAAGAAGCATCAAGAGATTGGAAAAGCCCTGCTAATTATAATTGAGGACATCCAACAAGTCCATTATATTGGGTCTATGTTAGATCTGGTCTACCAAGGACCAATTGATATGTACTTTGCCCAAAGTTCAAATTTCTGATGACCTAACCCCCACAGAACTCAAAAAAGTTCGATCTCTCCTGGAGTCCTAGTGACATCCTAACTAAATCTGATACTGACTTTAGCATATATTGGACTTGAGCTACACCATTAATGTTGTGATGCCCAGCTTACTTGATCCAAGCCTTATCAGAAGTCAAAAGATTAAGAGCTTCAAATGAGGACAAATGTGAAAAAGCTACTGGATGCGGGGCTGCTGGTGCATTCTCAAAGCTCTTGGTCATCCCCACTCCTGCTCATAAATAAGAATGGCGGTCATTGGGTAGTTATGGACTACCAAAAACCGAATAACCTCAACAAAAAATATAGTTACCCTATCCCCTGAATTGACAAAGCCATGGCCAACTCTCTGGATTTAAGATCTTTTTTACAATGGACTTGTCTAGTGGGTAATGAAAGATGGACTTAATCCCCAAGATCAGGAGAAATGTGCACTCATCTGTAGCAAATGCCTGTTTCAACCCACTTGGTTACCATATGGGTTGTGCAATGCACCTGCTACGTTTCAGCAAGCCATTGACCACATACTGCAGGATCTTACGTTGAGTTGAGTAATTGTCTATCTTGTTGATAGCACCGTTTTCTTATGAACTTTCAACGAACAACTTTCAAACTTAAAGATAGACTTTTAACGCCTGCGGGCCTCTCACATTAATCTGAAGCCCATAAATGTACTTTTTTTCAGAGGAAGTTAGATTTCTTAGGCCACACCATAACCCCAGATGGGATACATCCTGTCCATGATAAGATTGAGGCGATATTTAAGCTGCTTGCCACCTACTCCTCAAAAATATCCAGATGTTCTTGGGAAAAATGGGATACTATTATCAATTCATCACCAATTTCGCTCATTTCAGTGAGCCCCTCATACGCCTGTTAGTTAAGAACACTCCCTTCCAATGAGGAGCGGAACAAAAGGTGATTTGAAATGTTATAAAAGTTTCTGCAGTGAGAACCAATACTATACCACCCCAACTATAGTAAACCCTTCATGCTGTTTTCCAATTCCTCCAAATATGCTGTTGGAGCTATCTTGGCTCAATTGGATGAGCATGGGGTTGATCATCCCTTTTTGTATTCCAGCAAGATGCTTTCTAAGGCGATTTGTAACTATAGATTTACTAAGAAAGAGTGTCATGATGTCTTGATCCCAGTCAAATACTACTGCCCTCACTTAAATGTGACCTCATTTAAAGTGGTTACTGACCACGCCTCTTTAAAATGGTTACAAAATATGAAAGATCCATCTGGGAGGTTGGCTCTATGGGTTTTAAAGCTCCAGCATTATAATATGACCATTGAGAACCAAGCCAGGATGAGCCATATGAATGTATAGGGCTGTCATGGAAACAGCAGAATAAGTTTAGACCAGCCTGCCAGTTGGTATGCGTAAACACCCAAAAAGCAAGCTAGAATGACAGAGGCATTGCCAACCAGATGACTTGGTATAGAGTCAGGCAGTGGGAAACAATGAAGTGTTGGTGCAATAACAGGGTGAGAATGATCCTGATGACAAACCACACTGAACCCACTCCTGACCCAGGGGGTATTTCTGCAGGGGGTGGAATCACTGAGATAGTCTCAATAAAATCCTCGGCATATGGTGTCATCTCAACAAGGGTGACAGGGAGATGGATTCTCTCTTGCAATTGGTGGACATATGGCCACAAGATTCCCATGTATTGCTTCCAGAAGTTAGTGATCATAGGGTTGTAAAGCCAAAAAATTGGACTTGCTGAACCCATTTGATGATGGAGGGGGCCATAGTGACCAAGAGTACAGGTAGAGCCCATCCGGTGTATGAACTGATGGGCCACCAGGGAAATGCCATCAGGGATGCGGTCAGAAGTAAGTTAAATTTTATTTGGTTCTTTGGTAAAATTTTATTTGAAAGGAAAGTAAGAGAATCGACTAACAATTTTCTCAGTGCTATGCAACTGATTAAATAGTGGTCGATTGGGGTAGTGGCAAGACAGGATCAGGTCCAGCAATTTTGACCTAACCAGAAAATTGTTTGGGAATGGGCGGGTTTGTTCTTTGAGAACCAACATCGCAAAATTTGGTGGTGGGCCGAGTCTCTGTCAGTTCAACCTCAAACATCAGAACCGGGGCTCAGCTACATTTCTGACAGTTGGCATGATGGCGTTTGGCCTGACAAGTGATGGGAATCCCCCAAGGCCACTCCACATAGGGATGGGTCCATTTGGTTGGGAACAGGTTCGGGATGCCCAACCCACCCATGCTCAGTTGGTGAACAGTCCATTTGGTCAAGGGCAGCACATCATCCGCAACACCTGGATTGCCTACAGAGGGCTTTGAACCCTCATCAATGGCGCCTGATGTTAGTTCTATCAGCTTATTGATCGAATTTGAGCTGTCAGGCATTCCAGCTTATACCTCAGTATTCATACCTTTCCAGCCATTTGATATTTGGGCATTGGCCAGATTGCCACTCAAACTAGATTTGACCAATTTCAATTTGATAATATTGTCACAGATTTTGCTAATTCCCTGCAACAGTTCTGCTGAGGTGAGTGTGGGTACTGGGGGTGGGATCCGAAGTGGGAGAGCTGTTACCCATCGCTCATCTACTATGTCGGCGAGATTGCCCTGAGTAATGAGGGGTAATGCCATCCTCTTTGGTGTCTTTTATATTTGGGAATGGGAAGATGGCCAGATCAAGGGCCAAGGGACATTCCCTGGGACTTACATTACCATTTCCTTTTTTCAAAGGAAGGGCACCCCCACTGGGAAACTGCACCAGAGCCACATTCTTGTGTGCTTTGGGTAACTTGATAGCCATAATCATCGTAATTTTCTGGGGGGTAGGGAGCCTCGGGGTGGGATATATGGAAAGCTTTGATCAGGTCCATGCAATTTGCGCAATCGTGCACCTTGACCCAACTATCTTTGTAGGCCAGATACCCTTTCAAAGCCACGAGATATTGGATGGAACATCGCGACTTCTAAGATGCCAGGATGGCCTCTACCTCGGCTTCTTCCCCATCATCAACAATGATCAGTTCCAGTTCTGTGGGAATTACACCCTTGAAGGGCGACAGCTGGGAAACATGTAAAACTGGGTGCTGCTTCCAATGTGCAGGAAGCTTCAGTCAGAACGCCCCATTACCCAGTACCTCCTCCACTAAGTGGGGGCCCAAGTGCTTACTGGAGAACTTGCGGGAAGGGGTTTGAATTTGCAAATGATGGGTATCAAGCATGACGTAGGAACCCACTGTAAAGTCATGAACCGGAAGGTGCTTATGATCCACAAATTACTTGTAGTCACTGATGGTTTTGGTGAGGTGTTCCCGCACTAAAGCTTGAGTTGATCAGATATGGGCAGCATGATCCGCGGCAGCTTGAACCTCAGGCCGCAAGCACAGTCTGACTGAAATTAAAGAATTATAACCCAATGTTGCTTTATAAGGGGAAAACCCCGTGGACGCGTGGGTTCCATTATTATAAGCGAATTGAGTGAGGGGCAAGTCACCGGTCTAATTATCCTGTGCTGTTGCAGCATAGCAACTTAGGTACTGGTCAAGGATTTGATTAACCTGCTCGGTCTATCCGTCAGACTGAGGGTGATATGCTGTGGTCAACAGGGGGTTATTTTCAGGATCGATAGGAGTTCACTCCAAAATCGCATGGTAAACTGTGTACCCCAGTCACTAATGATCTCCTGAGGAAGATTGAACATCAAAAACACATGGCGTATGAAAAGATGGGAAGTTTCTTCTGATGTAATTGTGTTACAAGGGATAAAAAGGGAAAATTTCGTGAAATGATCCACCACTACCATCACCGCTGTGAACCCATTAGAACAGGGGAGGTCAACAATAAAGTCCACGGACACTGAGGTCCATGGTCCTTCCACCTGCTGTAAGGGGTGCAGGAGGCAGTTTTTTCTGGAGCGATCTGACTTGGCCCTAGCACAAGTAACACAATCGGTGATCCAAGCCAGGACCTCTTTTGTCAATCCCACCCAGTTAAAGGTTCGCTTGATCAGATCAATGCATTTCTTTTTATCAGGATGTCCAACCATGGGAGGATCATGATGAGTGCAGAATACCTCCGATCAGAAGGAGGGGGGAAACCACACATGAGAACAAAAGTAATTGAGTCCCTCTTCTAAGGTGTATAGGGAGTGCTTGTGACTTGAGTGAAACAACTGCTCAACCAACTCCACGCCCTCAGGGCAAGCCATTTGACCGGCTAAAACCTGAGCCAATAATAAGGCGTCAGGAGCCAACGCGATGGAGGAAACAATGGGGGGAAAGATCACCAGAATCTGAGTGGCAGGAATCATGGTAACGAGATCCACTTCCTCAGGTTCTGAGGGGCAGTGAGCAGGACTATGGCTTAGGAAATTGGGATTTACATTGAACGCACCTTTAACAAATTTGTATTCAAAATTAAAACTGCACAGGTCCCAATAGGTTTGGGCCTGCCGATGCACCAATTTTTGGGGTTTGCGGAAATACAAAAGGGCCTGGTAATTTGTACAGACTGTTAATTTATGGTGGGCACCCTGCAACAGATACTGCCAATAGGTTAATGCCCATGCAACAGCTGCAAGTTCCTTGTCATAAATGGCCCAAGATTGCGCCATGGCTGTGAACTTTTGGGAGAAATAAGCGACTGGATATTCTAGACCATCGTGCTCCTGAAGCAACACTGCACCCACTGCTACCGATGAGGCATCACATGTGATGATATATGGTTTGGTGGGATTGGCGTGTTTCAAAATGGGAGGAGACACAAACACCTCCTTGATCAATTTGAACGCCTGCTGGCATCTGGGGGTCCAACTAAACGGTACATTTTTCCCAGTGAGGGGATGGAGCAGAGCGGCCAACTGAGAAAGTGGGGGGAAATTTTTTTTAGAAAAATGATAGTTCCCAAGAAACTCCAAAGTTATTCTGCGTAGTCAGAGTTGGCCATTCTTGGATTGCATCTAACTTGTTGGGAGGGATAATGACACCTTCTTCAAGAATCAGGTTTCTGAGAAAAGTAACCTCCTCCTTATAAAACTCGCACATGGAAGCTTTGAGGAACAGGCCTGCTTTTTGCAAGGCGACCACCACTGCTTCTAAGTCAATAGCATGTTGTTCGGGAGTTGGGTAGTGAACCAGGGTATCATCAATGTATGCAATTGCACAAGAAAACTGGAGGTCCCCCAGTACATTATTGATCATCCGTTGAAATGTAGCGGGAGCATTTTTCAGCCCAAAGGGCATTATGAGAAATCGAAAAATGCCTCGCTTTGTTCAGATCATGGTTAACCATTCCTGCCCTTCCATTACCTAATTTTGGTCGAAAGCATTCACCAGATCCAGTTTTGAGAACACATGGGATTTGGCAATCGCCTGGCTGATTGTCTGCTCCAGAGGCAATGGGTAGGGGTCAGTAACTGATATTTTGTTCAAATGACCGTAATCTTTGCAGGGACAGAGGAAACCATCTTATTTTTTGCAAAAATGATGGGGGAGGCGATGGGTGAAGTCTCTTTGAACAACCAACCTTTTTTCAACATATTGTCTAACCAGGTATTAATGCAACTTATTCCTCCGCTGTATGGGGATACAACGGACAGTTGATGTTCACCAACTCCACGGTTGTTCAAAACCCACAATTGTACCTAGTATGCTTAGGCAGGCGATCCGCCTTTTCCATGTCTAAGATTCTCCGATATTGCATTAAGCTTTTGGGAAAATTGGCCGGAATGCTCGCAGAAGTAACCAGGTTAGTGATAGAGCTGGTTCCTTGTATTTTCTTGAGGGTGTTGATCATAGGGAATTCTCCCTCCAAATCATCATTGGTGAATGACAACATATTAGACTCTAAGTGAACCTTCACATGTTGTCAGCGCCACCACCCCACACCTAAGATCACTGGAAACACCAAGTTTGGCATAGCCAAAAATGATCGCAGAAGTTAAACTGGTGGATTGAAAAGGGTAATGGTTGGCAAATGACATATGAAGACTGGTAAGCAGATGAGGCCACCATTACTGAGGAACCCACATCCATTTCCAGTTTTAATTGTTGTGTCAACTCAAAACTCATTAAGTTCCCCGCTGCTCTGGTATCCACCAGAGTTTTGAAGGAGACATGATGCAGACTGATACTGATCTTCATAGGTACAAGGAAATAAGCGAAATTATGTTTTTGGAAGAATTGAACGACTTATTGGTGACTGAAGAAATAAAGGGTATATCGGGGGTAGGGTCAGGATCCTTTGCTGGAGCAAAAATTGGAAGTATGAGGGCGGTGGAAACGAATTCCTCCATCTGGGATTGAACAGAATCATTAATAGTTGACTCTGTAATTGCCAACTCAGACTCAGGAGTTTCAGCAGGGTTGGTACCCAAGTCTACCACTGACTTGGAGACAGGCACGTCATCAGCATCTTTATTGGGTAACCCTATCATAAAGTTCCGCTTCCAATAATGGGAAACATGGCGGGGTAAAGCATTGATAGTAGTTGCAGTGGCACATATTTGCTCTACTGATCCTTGGACAGTAGACCAGGTCACGTGATGAGTGGAACCCAAATCCAAGCCTGATCTAATGACTTCCTGAAGCGTATCGATAGATAGACCTGACATGAGGGCCAGTTCATGAAAGATAGAAATCAAAGAAACCAAACTAGAGGCTTCAGTCATGGCATAAATCAGTCTGAATAAGTGGTCTGATTGGGACACAGGGTGTTTTAGGGCGGCTGACACAGCAGCCTTTAGTGGGGTGGAGTATCCTGCTTGTGAGGAAGAATGCAAAAGACCTCTCACCCAATGGCGGGCATCCCCATCCACAGCGTCTAACAATGCAAGCCCTTGTTCGGCATGAAATAACGCAGAAGCGTTATTGAATGCAATCGCTGTATGCATTTTCACTTCAGCGAGCACGTTGAGAACCTGATTGGTGATCTCCTGGGAGGGGACACTTGATCTTCCCTCTGGGTCAGAGGAAGTAGGAGACACGATCTGCACAGCTTGGGTGACTTGAAAAAGATTTCTTAAGGTAAAGCGGATACTTCTCCCAAAGTCAGAAAGTGACCAAATGAACAACAAACAGCAAACAACTGATTGCACTCATTTGGTAGAGAGTAACCACTTTGGCACCCAGTTCAAAAACCATGGCGGAAGTGGCTTGAATTAAAGGTTGGTCAATTATGTCATGGAAATGGCAGAATAAGTTTAGACTGGCCAGCCAGTCGGGATACATAAGCACCTAAAAAGCAAGCCAGAATGCCAGAGGCATTGCTGACTGGACGACTTGGTATAGAGTCAGGCAGTGGGAAACAATGAAGTGTTGGTGCAATAACAGGGTGAGAATGATCCTGATGACAAACCACACTGAACCCACTCCTGACCCAGGGGGTATTGCTGCAGGGGGTGGAATCACTGAGATAGTCTCAATAAAATCCTCGGCATATGGTGTCATCTCAACTGGGGTGACAAGGAGATGGATTCTCTCTTGCAATTAGTGGACATATGGCCACAAGATTCCCATGTAACGCTTCCAGAAGTTAGTGATCATAGGGTTGTAAAGCCAAAAATATTGGACTTGCTGAACCCAATTGATGATGGAGGGGGCCATAGTGACCAAGAGTACAGGTAGAGCCCATCTGGTGTATGGACCGATGGGCCACCAGGGAAATGCCATCAGGTATGCAGTTGGAATAAAGTAAATTTATTTGGTTTTTTGGTAAATTTTTATTTAAAAGGAAAGTAAGAGAATTGACCAACAGTTTTCTCAGTGCTATGCAACTGATTAAATATTGTTTGATTGAGGTAGTGACAAGATGGATTGGGTCCCACACTTTTGACCTAACCAGAAAATTGTTGAGGAATGGGTGGGTTTATTCCTTGAGAACCAACACCGCAAAATTTAGCAGTGGGACAAGTCTCTGTCAGTTCAACCTCAAACATCCAAACTGGGGCTTGGCTATGTTTATGACAGTTGGCATGATGGCGTTTGGCCCAACAAGTGACGGGAATCCCCCAAGGCCACCCCACATAGGGATGGGTCCATTTGGTTGGGAACAGGTTCGGGATGCCCAACCTGCCCATGCTCAGTCACTGAACCATCCGTTTGGTCAAAGGCAGCACATCAGCCGCAACGCCTGAATTTCCTACAGAGGGCTTTGAACCCTAATCAATGGTGCCCAATGTTAGTTCTATTGGCTTATTGATTGAATTTAAGCTGTCAGGCATTCCGGCCAATACCTCAGACTTCATATCTTTCTAGCCATTTGAGATTTGGGATTTGGCCAGATTGCCAATTAAATTAGATCTGACCAAATTCAATTTGATAATCTTGGCACAGATTTTGCTAATCTCCTGCAACAGTTCTGCCGAGGTGAGTGTGGGTACCAGGGGTGGAATCCAAAGCGGGAGAGCTGTTACCCATTGGTCATCTACTACGTGAGTAAGATCATTCTGAGTAATGAGGGGTACTGCAGTCCTCTTCAGTGTCTTTTTATTCAGAAATGGGAAGATGGCCCGCTCAAGGGCCAAGGAACGTTCCCCAGGACTTATAGGGGTTGGCTCAGCTTCCCATCCTTCACTTAGATAATACTGAAGCAGAGCGGGTACATGATCTTTTAATCTCCCCTGATGCTTGGGAGGATGAGGACAAACAGTCCAGAAGATGCTAGTGTGACATTCCTTTAACAATAAGGTGGAGGATGGGAATCTTTACAAGAAATTTGGGGTGATCTGGTTACCCTACCTCTGACCCTAAAGAGATTACCTGTCATTATGGAGTCTCATGCCCTCCTTGGGAATAGTGGAGTGAGGAAAACATATGAGTGGTTTAAAGAACGCTACTACTGGGAGTGAGTGATGGAGACCATCATTGAAGTCCAGGATTTCTGTTTAACATGCAAAAAGCAATCATCTTTAAAACCAAGTATCAATATCAACCTACAACTCCTCAACTACCCTTTCACACATTAAGCCTAGATGTGGTTGTCTCTATACTCAAACTACGGGTAAAACAATATATATTGGTAGGTATTGATCACTTTACCAAATTTGTCAAGGCTGTGGCTCTTCCAGCTCATATGGAAAACGCCACTGCCACTTTCTTCAACCAGTGTATCTTAACTCGCAATGGTTTCCCCTAGGTTCTTCTCTGTGAAAATGGGGAAAACTGTACATCCAGAGTGGTCAAGTTTCTAGCCACTTCTATGGGAAACCCAGAAAATTTTCTCAGCCCCTATAAACCTTCCACCAATGGTACCATTGAAAGGGATAATGGAACCTTAGTCCTATATTAAGAAAGATGGCCACATCAGACCCTCTTCACTGGGATCTCTACATACCCAGTGCCCACATGGCCTACTGGATCAGATATCACCAGATCCTTACGATGTCTCCTTTCCATTCACTGTATGGATGGGAACCTGGGGTGCATGCATTATTAGCCAAAGTTATTTTTACTGATAGGATTGACCCTGAGCAAGCCTTGAAGAAGTTGGCTTAGCACATCATTTGGTTACAATCAGAGGCTATGACTAATTTTTCCAAAACTGTCACAAAAGAGGGTCAAGCTGCTAATGAGCTCTAGCGCACTCTTCCTTCTTCCAATAATATAACTTAGTGCTGTACTACCAAAATTGTATCACCCCTAAAAGGGAGTAGATCGGGTCTATTTGGGAAGGACATTTGTAGTCACTTACAAGCAAGGGGATAAGTGCAACATAAAATCCCTTGCTACAAGAGTCACTGTTAACCAATTCCATGCCATTCTGAGGGCTTATTCTTCCCGTAACACTATTGTAGGGGATGATGTCGGACAATTATAAGTCTGATACTGTGATAAGAGTTTTAGGTTTCAATTTAGGTAACAATGGCCAAATTTATAGTCAATTCTTAGTGAAACCCTGGAAATCGGGGTAATACTATTGTCCTCACTCCTTGGGCTAATTGCCTTAAGGCTATTAGTAGGGTTACG
>JAKSZP010010892.1:0-88683 GCA_022478985.1 Massospora cicadina | reverse complement strand
TCTTATCTCAGAACTGCAAACCTGACGCCTCCCAGTCTAAGTTTATATTTAACTGTTGTTACCACAAGCCTTTATTTTATAAATGATCTCTACTATAAAATTAAATCAAATAAATGTAAACTTAGACTGGGAGGCGTCAGGTTTGCCCTTTAATAGTAGCCATGGGTAATCTCCATCTAAATGAAATTTTGGCGGTGGTTGCACAAACATTTTATTAAAGGCTACAACAACATATATGTCAGGATGCTGATTCAGATGTCAAACCACCCTATGAACCCAAGGTCAAGTGTACCTCAAGCAGGACTTTTTTAAATGCTCATATTTATATAAATTACCCTTCACCCACAATGATTATATGAAGCTTGCCACTATTGATAAAAATGAGATGGCATTACCTTAAGATTCTCACAATTATTAAAATTCAGCTGGTCAAAGAGAACAAAGAGAGAAACAAAATCATTTAAAGGATCTTTAATGATCCAAATGAATACAAATTTTGAGATTAAAACAAAACTCATAATTGCCAAGTTAATTACCCAATTTTCTTGGTTTATCACACCCACCCCAACTCTGTTAGTTTAAGACTCTACCAAGGTTAGCCATCCTGATAATTTTCATTGTCACCCCTAGTCAAGGCTAAAAAATCTCTTTTGGGCTTTATCCTAGTTTTTGTGAAGCCTCATGTTTTGTTTATAAATTGATTTTTTAGCCATAGTTGTGCCCAACTCCGAGGGGCCCTCCAAGAATCATTACTTGCTAAGTGCCAAACAAAGAAATTATCATGAAACCTAAGAATTTTTGACATGGTGCCAAGCATTAAGCTTGCACCTAAATTAGAAGTAGAAATGAGGTTGTTTGATTTTCACAAAGCGTCAGCTTCTTCAATGGTGTTAAAAAGGTGAAACAATCAGGGGTAAAGTGTCATTGAAGTGGGGAATGTTGGATTTGAGGGCTGGAAAAAGGGTTGCTGGTGCTGGTAGCCTTGAATCCAACAATATAGGTGAGGAGCGTTTCTCACCAGTTATATGAAAATAAAAAAATAAGTAAATAAAGTGGTTTTTGGTTTTATGGTTTTTATTATGAGCCGCCTGGGGGTAAAAGAGAGAATCCCTACTTATTAAATCGAAAAGGGTATTTAAGACATTAAGGCTCATTGTTTGTACAGGTTGGGAATTTCCAAGTTTAGTAATATGCGATTCTAGCCTCTTGAAGCTCTGAAAACTCGCTTCCTTTAGACTAAACAATGAATAGGGAATTACTTTGGGGCAAGATGTACCCGTGGGATAACGACTTAATATTTTAGCCAAATCCCTTTTGCTAAAAATATTGCACCTTGGGGGACCCCTGCCATGCTTATAAAAGGGGGTGGTCCCCGCATAGGTGCTTAAAGGGGACTGATGTAGCAGGAGGTGAACCCTTTGATCGGTGCCCCAGAATAGGTCATGAGGTCAGAGGAATCTGATTTTCTGACTTTTAGCTATTAACCCAATTAGTATTTGTAAAAGTGTTCCCCAATCTACAGGGTTCCACTGAGAATTGGTTAGGACTTTTAGCCATAAAACGTTATTAAATTTTATATTGTTAGTATTGCAGATTTATAAATGTCTGATTTTTCCTCTATTTAGCCAATTTTACTAAACATCCTTATCTGAAGCCTAGGAGGCAGATGTCTGACATTACCCCCTTCAAGAATGTTGGAGGAGAATAGGGACAAAGGAAGTGGCCATAAATTTAGTTGATGGTGATTCCAGAGGAGAGGGATTTGATAGATTACTCATCCCCTCGCTTGTATGTTACTGAAAATGGCCCTTCCCAGATAGTGTTAATCTTTTCGCTTCTTGGAGTGATAAAGTTATGGTAATAGTACCAAGTCTTTTTTTGGAAGGAAGGAAGAGGGGCCCTGAGCTCATTTTCGGCTTGGCCTTCTTTGGTAACAGTTTTATTAAATTAGTCATGGCCTTTGATTGTAATTAGATGATGCGTTGTGCCAACTTTTTCATGGCTTGTTCAGGATCAGTCCAATCAGAGAAAATATCCTTGGCTAATTAAGCTGCCACCCCTGGTTCTCACCCATATAACACATGGAAAAGGGTACACTTTGAGGATGAGATGGTAGCTAATATGGTAGGCCATGAGTGCACTGGGTAAATAGAGATCCTAGTGGAGAGAGTCCGAAGAGGCAATTTTGCATAGAATTGAGACCAAGGTCCCATTAACTCTTTCTACCGCCCATTTGTGAGTGGGTTATAGGGGGATGAGAAGAGTTGTTGAGCTCCCATAGAAGTGGCGAGGAGCTTTACCACTCGTGAAGTAAAGTTCTTCCCATTGTCACATAGAAGAACCGGGGGCACCCATGCAGGATGAAGATGTTCTGGTGTAAGAAGGTCGCCGTAGATTTAGCAGTCTGAGCGGAAAGATCAACAGCTTCAACTCACTTGGTGAAATGATCAATACCAACTAAGATATAGCAGTTTCACCTAAAGTTTGAGGGAGAGGATCTACCACAACCAAACTTATAGTTTGAAAGGGTTGGTGGGGCGTCATAGGTTGATACTGATATCAGGTCCTGTAGCTGGTTTGTTTTTTACAGGTCAGAAATGCGTCTAAGACTTCAGTTATGATTTCCATGATGTACTCCCAATAGTACAACTCTTTTATACACTCGTAGGTTTTACAAACTCCGCCATGCCCCATTATAGTGAGAGAATCTAAAATGACAGGCACACTCTCAGAGGGCTAGAGATAGGGTAACCAATTTAACCTTCTTTATTATAAAATATCCCATTCTCTACCTTCATGTTGCGGGAGTGCAGAACGAGAATTTTCTGTACTGGCTCACCTTAATCAGCCCATGAACCAGGAGTCATTAGGAGGTCATGCAACCACTCATCTTCGCTATTGTCAAGATGAAGTACAGGCAGCCGCTTCAGCCCATCTCCGTTCATATAACGTGTCCCAGTTCAGTGCTCAATGATCATATCATAATGCTGGAGCTTAAGAGCCCAGAGAGCCAACCGCCCCATGGGTTCTTTCATATTCTGCAACAACTTAAATGAGGCATGGTTCGTGATTACTTTAAAGGAGTTTGTATATGAATTGGCGGTAATGTTTTACAGCGAGCAGGACAGCCAAGCACTCCTTTTCCGTGATGCTATAGTTACGCTCAGCATTGGAAAGCATTTTGCTAAAGTAGGACACGGGATGATTGACTCCAAGGTCATCCAACTGAGCTAATATAGCTCCAACAGCGTAGTCAGAGGAATCCATGAACAACATGAAGAATTTTTTGTGGTCAAGGTGGCGAGTATTGGTCATTTTTGTAACAACGTCTTCAGGGTCTCAGAGGCGGCTTTTTGTTCAGCACCCCAATGGAAAGGGGTAATTTAGTTAAGAGCAATACGAGGGGCTCACTGAGCTGCACAAATTTTAGTATAAATTGATGGTAATACCCCATCATACCCAAGAATACCTGGATTTCATGAAGTGTTTTGGGCGCAGGCATCTTTATATTGCTTCAACTTTATCTTAAAGTGGTTGTATCTCGTCTTGGAAGATAGCATGTCCAAGATTATCCAGCTTCCTTTAGAAGAAATTTACATTTAGAGGGCTTTAATTGATATTAGAAGCTCGCAAGCGTTGAAAAACCTCCTTTAGATGTGTAAGGTGTTCATTGAAAGTCCTAGAGTAAACTGTAATATCATCAAGGTAGACGTTGATGCAGCTTATTTTTAGATCAAGCATGATATGATCCATTGCTCGCTGGAAAGTGGCGAGTGCGTTGCACAGCCCTTGTGGTAGTCAGGTAGGTTGGAAGAGACCCTCGCTGCAAATAAGAGCACATTTCTCCTGGTCTTGTGGAGAAAAGTCCATTTTCCAATAATTGCTAGCCAGGTCAATGGTGGAGAAGTATTTAGTCCCAGAAAGTTGGACCAGAGCGTCATCAATACGAGGGATAGGGCAATTATCCTTCTTGGTAAGGTTGTTTAATCTGAGGTAGTCCATAACTACCTGATGACCTCCATTTTTCTTCTTTACTTATAAAAGGGGGGAGGACCAATAGCTTTGTGACGGCAACAGAAAACCAGCATCCAGCAGCTGTTTGAGCTCTGTCTGCATCTGTAGTTCCTCAACTTTTTGTTTTGCAATAAGGCTTGGCTCAAACAGGTTTAGCATAACCAATGTCAATCATATGCATCCACCCCTTCATATGCCCACAGTCATTGTCAGATTTGGAGAGAATGCCGCTGTAGGCCTCGAGTAAGGAGTGTACTTTGTCCAACTAAGCGGGGGTTAGTTCATTGGAGATTTGAACAGAAAGTAGGGTACATATGGAGTGGTCAGCAGGTAAGCCCATATCTGCCATAGACCCAATACAGTGGACTTGCTTGATATCCTCAACGGGTATCAGCAGGCCTCTTCCGATCTCCTAATGCTTTTTTACCACCGTATCCTTCTTGGAAAGATTTCCAAGAAAAAGGATAATAGGCCGATGATAGGCAGGATCCAACACGCCTGGTAAAACTCTGGGCTCAAAATGACTAACTCCATCTATGCTGATGAGGTGCAGTAGGCAGTTGTGGGGGATTCGATTGATAATTTTCGTGCCAACCACACTTTGTTCCCCAGTCTTAATGGTCACCCTTTCATAAGCATATAAAGGGATACCCTCACAGGCATCCACTGAGGGAGGCAAAAGTTTGGTATGCCATCCTGCCATGGTGTGATGCAGGGATAAAGCGGTGGAGGGATACCCAACTGTGCAAGCATAATCATTTTTATTGAGCTCATTATTAGACAGAATCAGAGGAACCTTATAGTTAAGCAGGAAGAGATAGCCCTGCTGCAACTTATAACACCTTCATATTTAAGCATAAATTGGGTTCCGATGAGTAAATCGTGTGTACCTTTAGTCAAAGCCACTTCTGGAGCTGACAAGAGAAGCTTCCCAAACTGTATGGGCAGAGGAGAGTAGGCTCAAATGGCGCGAATGTTGTTTGGTCCCAATGTTCCAAACTCTTGAGTGTAATTAAGGTCAGGGGCCAGCTTAATTTTCTTCATGAGCTTTGTTGGAACAACGTTCACTGGGGACCTAATGTCATGGATATCTTTAACCAGAACTCCATTAACAACGACCTCCACTTTAGTTAAAATACCACCAAAGAAGGGGGGAAGAGAGAGGACCTCTTTTAGATGGAAAGTAGAGGCAAGGCGTTTTGCAGCTTCAGGGTATTTCTCCTGGATAGTCTGCAGGGTAAGCACACTCTGGGTAGATCAGAGAAACGTGGTAATGAACTGGTCCACGTCGCTAGCAGTGTCAATAATCTTAAGACCCCTATTACTTGCTGAAGATAAGTTTTACGAGGGATCTTAGCCCAAATTACTCTCTGGGTTCAAACGATCATTTATCTCCACTTCACCTAAGTCTTCTAAAACTTAATGACCAACATCTTCATCACCCCCCTCAGACGATGAGTCTGAGGGATTATCAATGCATGTTAGGGAGCCCATAGTAGGTGGGGTAGGTTAAGGCCTTCCCTTATGGGATGATAAGTCCTGGGGTTGTTCCTCCACCTTATTAACTTTTGGGGAGGCGTTGGAACTTCCACAACTTGAGTCTAGACCTTTAAAAGCATTGGGTTGGTGCTGCTTAAAAAGATAGGCTTCAGACTAGAGCTATCTGAATGAGAGGTTGAGGGGATAGTACTGGAGAGGTAGATACTTTATCTTTAACAGGTTTGAGTCGTTCAATGGCTGGGTGCTTTTGTGAAACAGTTGGTTTAGCCTTTGTGACCTGATCATTTAATCCATTGTTAGTGGGAATGAATGGGACCCGATAAAGGGGTTTAGGCTGAGGAGAAGGCTTTTAAACTACTTTGTAAGGCCGCTCTGAAGAGGAAGATAGACAAGGCAAAGGGTCGACTGCTTTCACTGAATGAGTATTTGAACTAAAAATGAAGGGAAGCACTGCCCTGTCACAGTCATTACCGTCTGCTTATCATTATAGGAAGGAGTAACAGTTTGTGCTGGAAACTTCGCAAGAGCAGGTTTCCAAAGGTTAACAGCTGTAGTAGAAGCTAAATTAGTCAGCAAAGCTGCTTGGCGTAATATGTTTAGATAGTGTCAAGATCTTACATATCAGCAACCACTAATAAGGCCTCCTTGATATCTCTTACAGTTGTTAAAGTGCACTTTACAGAAGAGAGATGCTTCACCAAGGAGGGTTTTGAGGTGCTAAGCCAGCCAAGATAGCTGCAATTGCATCATTGAGAGGGAGCATTTAGGCAAGCAACAGAGGTTGAGCTTTAGTATAGAAGTGCTCAACAAAAGAGGTGATCGATTCTCCCTATTGCAAACTAAGGCACATAAAGGCCTGTTTTTGCCGTTGCAAACTCTTTTTGGAGCCAAACTCATCAAGAAGCGCTTGCTTAACCTCCACCCAAGTACTGATGTTGACTATAGTGGGGATCATTATCTCTTGAGTTAAACGGTTTAAACAGGGAAGAATGTACTGAATTTTTTGCTGGTCAGCTGCTCCTTCCATCGCAGATTCATAAACATAGAGGAATGAGGCAATACTTCCCTCACCAGGTTCGAACTTGTCTCTAAGAGGGTTTTTATAACTGGCCATTGAAATGGGTGCTGCTTAAGCCGTTTAAGGCGAGAAAAAGCACTGGCTAGGTGTTGTTCTATAATTGTTAGCCTAGGGTTGATGTCAGTGGAAAAGGCTAGAAGGGTTACCACCCCCGACAGCCTCCATTACTATAAAGTTTTTGTGGTGTACAGGTCCACCTGTAGTGAGCACCACTTGTTGGATTTATGACTGGTAAAAGGCTCGCTGGTGCTGGTAGCCTCAAATCCAAAAATATAGGTGAGGAGCGCTTCTCACCAGTTATATGAAAATAAAGAAAATAAGTAGATAAAGTGGTTATTGAGTTTATGAATTTTTTATTATGAGCCGCCCAGGGGTAAAAGAGAGAATCCTACCTAATAAATCGAAAAAGGTATATAAAACGTTGAGGCTCGATGTTTGTATGGGTATGGGAAATTCTAAATTTATTAATATGCGATTCTAGCCTATTGAATCTCACAAATTCACTTCCTTTAGGCTAAAAAATAAATGGGGGATTACTTTTGGGCAAGACATACCCATGGGGTAATGTCTGAATATACTCTAGCCAATACCATTTTGCTAAAGTTATGGCTCCTTGTGTAACAGTTGGAAACATCCCAGTTTCCAATTGACTTCTTACCTTAGGTTCAACGCAATTCATGCTAAACGTCCAGCGTGAGCTGGACTCTCGAGGTAGAAACCTCAGAATTAGGGAAATTCGAAGCAAGAAAAAGATGAAATAGGTAAGCGAGGTTGCAAACCCTGGAATTAACCTTATTTCATTTAATTCAAATAAAAAGTCGCTGATGAACAGGATCCTGATAATCTGATGCCGCGAACACACCAAGGAAAAGACAGGATATTTGAGGTAGATTAAACCCCAAAAACCCAAGTTTTGGTTGACGCAACAAAAACTTGTTGTGCGCGGATCATAAGGTAAGATAAGGTAAGGGCGGCCCCAAGGCCACCAGAGAGAAAGAGAGAAAGAGAGAATTCTGAACAAACTTTGGAACTGTGTGGCATGACCTTAAAGGTCGCCCTTACAGGCGTCGCCCAAACCATTGATTAGGCTTGCAAGAGCCTAATCAATATTTCAGGCGAGGCACAACCCAGCACCCAAACCTGAAAAACACCAAAAATCTTTTTTAAACGGATCAATTCAAATTCAGAAAAACTGAACCCAAATCAAAATGTAATGAATGGATTAATACCATCCGTTACATCACCCCCCGCTAAAGAAGGGCCCCTCCCCAAAGAAGGGTCCCACAGCTGGAGGCCGCCACCATGAGGGCTTCCTGGGGCGAGTTACCTCGAGCCCTGGGAAAATTAGCCCAGAGAAATTCTGCACCCCTCACAGGAAAAAGATAAAGGTGAGAGCAAGTTGGGAGTGGGAAGCCAGAATCAGCCCACCCAGAATGAGGAAGCACGCCCAGCGCTTAGCTATGGTGCGCCTCACCTCACACGCCCCAGTTGGTGATGGTCTTACTATCCCAACTAGGAAGGCGCTCTCACCAACTGAAGTGTGGAAGGGGCACACTGTCCAGCGCGGCTGGACAGCCGTCCCCATACCAAATGGACTGTCCGTAGGTGAGAGAGCCCTGCTGGGCCAGGTCCCCTCGGTGCCAACTAAATCCCTGGTGGGGGAAAGGCCCCACCGGAATTTTGTGCCAATGATCGCTTCAGGTTCAGGGTTGGCCATCAGTCACCGGCTCCCTCTGGTGCTAGTTACTCGACAACTGGGACCTGATGTGACCACTGAGGTCAGCAGAACTGGGGATCTGTGGCGTGCTGGCAGCACATGCAGTTCAGATTGATGTAATGGTCAGAAATGTCCCGTTTCCAATTGCCAACTTACCTTAGGTTTGACACAATTCATGCTGAACGTCCAGCGTGAGCTGGACTCTTGAGGTAGTAAACCTCAGAATTAGGGAAATTTGAAGTGAGAAAAAGATGAAATAGGTAAGCGAGGTTGCAAACCCCAGAATTAACCTTATTTTATTTATTATAGAATAAAAAGTTGCTGTTGAACAGGATCTTAATAATCTGATGCTGTGAACACACCAAGGAAAAGACAGGATATTTGAGGTAGATTAAACCCCAAAACCCAAGTTTTGGTTGACGCAACAAAAACTTGTTGTGCGCGGATCATAAGGTAAGATAAGGTAAGGGCGGCCCCAAGGCCACCAGAGAGAAAGAGAGAAAGAGAGAATTCTGAACAAACTTTGGAACTGTGTGGCATGACCTTAAAGGTCGCCCTTCCAGGCGTCGCCCAAACCATTGATTAGGCTTGCAAGAGCCTAATCAATATTTCAGGCGAGGCACAACCCAGCACCCAAACCTGACATACACCAAAAATCTTTTTTAAACGGATCAATTCAGATTCAGAAAAATGAACCCAAATCAAAATGCAATGAATGTATTAATACCATCCGTTACACCTTGGGACCCCTGCCACGCCTATAGAAGGGGTAATCCCCACGTAGGTGCTTGAAGGGGACTAGATGTAGCTGGGGCGAACCCTCTTGATGAGTACCTCAGAATAGGCCGTGAGGTTGGAGGAATCTGATTTCTTGACTTTTAGCTATTAGCCCAATTAGTGTTTGTAAAAATGTTGCTTAATTTGTGGGGTTCCACCAAGAATCAGCAAAGGTCTGTTGGCCGAGATATTATTATTAAGTCTGATATTGTTAGTATTGAAGACTTATAGATTTCTGACATTGCCTCTATTTGGCTGAGTTTTACCCACAGCATTCTTATTCTGAAGCCTAGGAGGCAAATGTCCAACAGGGAAGAAGAAATTATAGGTGCAGGTTTTGCTGTCAATGAGGCCAGTAGTGCAATTTTCAGCAATTTATTGGGAAAGTTTGTGCAGTAGAGTTGATAAAATCAGGCATATATCTATTAATTTATTGTGTGGAAGGCCGACCAGGGGACGGACACTTCCAAAAATAAACACAAAAAAACGAAACTCAGTAACAGGGAAGGCACCCCAGAGAAGCAATGCTATCTCCTGTTGCCAGCGGGAACGCCACTATGGGGAGGAGGGGGGAACGTGTAAAGGGGCCATAACCACTATTGAACACGTGGTGAGGAAGGGGTCTGAGTTGATGAACCAAACTGGGAACCAGGAGGAGACCAGCTGTCGGCAACGCGGTGGGAGGTATCCAAACATCCACGCTTGAAAGTGGTCCACCAAATGGGACCAGAATCTGTGGACAGCTTCTGGGAGGATGGTGGTGAAGCCTGCGATGGCATCCAAAACAATCGTGTGGATAGTCCACATGGCGAACGCAACCACCAGAGCATGGAGGGAGGGTGGAAGAGGGGAGGCCATTGATAAAGCAAACATAACTCTTGAAAGACTGAAGGGACGTGTTTGATCCTGGCCCAGCAGACGTTGAATTTCTCTCCATATCACTTTAGAGGTAATACACTTCTCCAGGCGGTGGAACAGCGTTTCATACTGGCCACACACAACGCAGGATGAGTGTAAAGCATTAGAGCACTCAGCCGTATGGTACACCCGCCTCAGGCAGCGCCACACATGGGAACAGATATGAGGCAGCAACAGAGGGTGGTTTGCGTATTTACAAATAGTCTTCTGGGTATCAAGGGAATAAGGGATGTCCATCATGTCAAGGTAGTCCACCCTGGATAGGACATGGGGCCATGTGGGGATCAAGCCATCTTGAATGGGTGGCCCCTGTACCTCCTGTGTGAACCGAGGAGAGGGGCGGCCTCTCTGGGATTTGTGCCCATAAATACGGATCCTCCACTCAGCTCTCCGCATGGAGAGAAGAAGACGTTTGAAGTGGGGCTTAGTACCATGAGGACCTGTGGCCGATGGGTGAGAAGCCAGATACTTCATCAAGGAGTGAGGGTGCGACGGATTGGTAAGGCACAGGGCGCAGGAGAAGTTGGAGCGGGCCATGCGGGACCAGTGTTGGGAGGGGAGCGTATGGGCGGTGACGGCCGCAATCCAGGTGCCCAGGATCTTGGCAGCATGGGCTTTAAAGTCGAGAAGACCCATGCCACCACAACGATGAGGGCCAAATATGACCTCAAGCCGCACTGGCGGTGTGCAGCCTGACCAAAGCCACCCTTACAGAAGGGCATACATAGATTTGGAAAAACCTGGGGAGAAGGCGATGGCGTGGGCTTCAAACCAGACTTTGGAGAGGAGCATAGAGTTGGCTAAAACAACCCTGCCAATAAGGGAAGTAGGGTGGCTCTGAGGGAGGTGATGCGCTTCGTCACATTGTCTAGAATATGACTTTCCATTACTGCTGAGGCATCCCCGCCTGCCTCCACCCACACCCCCAGATGGCAATCAGGCCCAATTGTAGGGCGTAGCATGAAGGGGAGCACAAGTGGGGCGGTGTGGGGTGGGCAGGGAAGGCGAGCACGTGTGCTAGCAGATGGATCGGACTGGACAAAGGTCGCTAGGGCCCAGCAGGTTTGATACCAAACAAGGAGGATGATTTCAGTTTTGGAGGCTTTCAGTGCAGCATTACTTACCCGGGAATAAACCTGGATGAGAGCTTCAATCGCGCGTGCATCTTAATTATTAGACACCCTGACCACACAGTCATTAGCAAACAACATCATCTTGACTGAGGCTTGGCCTGGTACATAGAACCCAGTGAGGTGGGCATTCACTTTTCAAAGTAGAGGGTCAAGGCTGATGTTATATAAGAGTGGGCTAAGGGGGTCCCCTTGTCACAAGCCCCTTTGAGGGCGGACTACTTCCTTGATGAAGCCAGGGCCACGCACTGTCATTGTTGTAGATTCTGTAAGCATCATCACCCAGCTGATGAAGCAAGGGGGAAGCGGAATTGGTGGAGGCAGGCCCTAAGGTATTCCCAGTTTACTCTATCATAGGCCTTCTTTGGTCCAAGAATATAAGTGCCCCACAGGCTGTGGACTGGCATGAGTTAGCCACAGAGTGCACGTTGTCCCAAATTGACCTTCTGGGTATAAAACTGAATTGTTCTGGGGAGATGGTGGCAGAATCTATAATCCCTAGACGGTTAGCCATGATTTTAGTTAAAATTTTGGTGTCTGTGTTAGTTAGAGAAATGGGGCGCCAGTTGGCTAGGTCTAGCTTATCCCCTTTCTTGAAGAGTGTAGTGAGGAAGGCCTCTTGCCCTCCTGGTAGAAGGCGCGTATCCAGAAGGCTCTGGTTAAGGGAGGCAAGCAGCAGTAGGGATAGATATTTGAAGTACTTCTTATAGAACTCATATGGAATTCTAACAGGGCTGGGGCATTTCTGATTTGGTGCACCGCAGACGGTGGACCAGAGTTCATCCAGAGTAATCAAATTCACTAACTCTAGGTAACGAGAAATGGTGCAGATGTGAGTGCTACTAAGATATTTCGCCATTTTGGCTGGCGGGAATTCGATTGGATCGGTATAACTCGGAGTAATACTTTTATATTTCAATTGCCACTTCAGCTGGCGTATCCGCGACGGAATTGTCTGACCTCCACACCTGTGTGCAGCCCACGCTCTGGTGCAGTGTAAAGAATTTTTAAAAAATAAGCAGAGCACGTGCCGCCATCTGTAGTGTGTTTGGCCCTGTACTGAACACAAACCCAATGTTTGTGTTGCCTTCCAAGCCTGTTGAGGTGGGCAGCTGCTTCTTCCCACTTCCTGCCCAAAGCAGGGCTGTAGCCCATGGCTGGGATGTTGGACTCCAGGTGTGCCAACTCTGCCAGGGCGCAAGATGATGGTCAAGGTAGCTCATGAGCGTTAGGAGGAGAGGTGGCAAGTGTGGCGGATGGTATCCGCTTTGAAGGCTGACCATGTGTAAATTGGGTCCACACAAAACGGTGTAATAAACTCTTTTGCCAAAGTTGCAGATTTCATCCATGTAGAAAATCCTGGTGACGCGAATTCAGATGGGCGGAGTTTTTCACCAATGCGGAGCCCTATCCACTGTGATGGGTAGGTGGTAGGTTATTGAGACCAGCTGGTGATTTGAGAAATCCATTTTCAATGTGTGGAATTGGGAAATATGGGATCAAAATTGCACTGGCGCGCGGATAAGGTCAATGTGGGACATGGACTTTAACTGGCCGTTGTGGATGTGGGGACACGTCATGTTCTTGAGCAGCAGAGCTTGCTGCAGCAGCGCGTCAAACAACCCAAGGGTGGCCTTTAGAACGCGAAGTTCTATGTGACCCTGGGGTGTGTGGGATGAGGAAGGCCAGCAGTCTGTGGATGGGTTTAACCAACAGTTCATGTCGCCAACTACAAAAGGGTCGGGGGGTAACAAAAGGGATTTGACTGATGAGAAAAATTCCTGACGCTCTCGTGCACAGGTCAGGGCATAAATGTTGATGATAGTGTGCACCACGTCAGCCCACAAAAATGTGACAACGAGGACTCAGCCATCGAGGAAGGATTAGACAATAAAAATTTAAAAATTGTTTTTCTGAACAAGCACCCACAGTGCTCAGACCAGAAGGAAAGGGAAGGGAGGAGCATGGTTTTCCAAACGTCCTCAGAACCTTGCGGACAGTAGACTCCTGGATGGCCAGGATGTCCACGGGTAAATTATTTTGTAAAAAACTCAGTTTCCTACCCCAGGATGGTGAGGCCTTGAGTCCGGCAATGTTTAATGTCCCTAAGGTGAAGGCTCCCCCCATCGCACCTTAGGTGCAAAGGGTGGCCACCTGGGCCCACCAGCCTCCTCTGGATCCCCACGGGCTTTCACAGCATCGCGGATGTTTGCAGCAATGCTATCAGAAGATTTGTTAATTTTAGCAGACAGGTTCACATTGGCTTTTGCCTTCGCTTTTGATTTCTGGCTGTTAAACAAATTTTTTGTGATGCAATTGAGTTCGGTGCACCAACATTCAGGTCAAAAAAAATTTTCACGTAGGTTGGAGACCAAATTGGTTCCAATTGGGGCTTGGGCGCAAAGGTCAGGTGAGATCAAGTTGCCCATCAGTTCCTCAGATTGGGTGGCCCAAACAGCTTGGGCATCCTAATCTGATTAATTGAGGGATTCGCAAGTTGCTTCCACTGCGAATGTTTCAATGTCCTCCTGGTATTGGGAGTGTGGGATAGTGGAGGCGAACTTAACCGCTTCCCTGGCCATGGCCCTGCGGGCCTGTTTGGCCTTCTTTCGCTCTTGAGGGGAGACACGCTTTACTAGTAAGTAGCAGCCTTATGCTCCCCACGGGAAGGCCTCTTTGGTACTGGTGGTTGGTTCATAGTGAGCCTCCCCGTTGGTCATGGCTGCTGAGGGATGCCCTTGGAAAGTGATGCCCTCCTTGGTGGGGCATGCGTGTGCCCTATGGCTGAACGCATCACAGTGGGTACAGATGGGGGGTGCGCTGTCCACGGTTACCCAGAAAGGGTGGGTGGTATGCCCTTCAATATTAATAAAAGTGGAGTGCGGGATCTGGGTTAAGTCCTTCACAATCTCCTTAGTTGAGGTCAGAACTGCAATGGCTTTGCCAGTGCACAGGTGTGGCATCAGCATATAGCGTTGCATCTTGAAGGATTGTATTTTGCTATATACGGTAAAAACCGCTTTTGGGTGCTGCTCCAGAATGGCACGCTTGACTGTAGTGGGCAAAAGTCAAATGTGAGGAAAATTTGGTTGGATTTTGTCCATCTGGTGCGCTCAATTTTGACAACCTGCTGCCCTTCAGGGAGGTCAATCACAACGCGCACTGCAGAAGCTTCATCTGCTGCCTCCTTGTTTTTGAAGCTGAGATCCAGCCAACCTCATGACATGGAGTTAGGTGTGACGTATACCGCGGTTGGGAAATAAATTTGCACACCCCCACAATATCTTTCCCAAAAACGTCATTTGCTGAATATCCAGGAACACCCAGACTCCATATTCCACCAACAAGAGTGGTTGAGAGTGCGGTGTGTTGACGTACTGGTTACATCACACCTGCCAAGTGAGGATTTCTTGGGAAATAGTAACTGCCAGTTTTTTTATAATTTAATCTAATCTGCCAGTTTCTCTGGGGCATTTGCGAACGTTGGAAGTCGCGGGCCTAATATCTGTGCCTTTTATCTTACTTGCCCAACTGCTCCCTGACATGGGCGAAAACTAATCTCCTCTGTGAGATTAATAAACTAAAGTCAGACTTGAATTGAATAAGTTGCAAAAGTGATTGCAATGATAGAGAAAAGTTTTACTAGTAACAATAAAGTTTTACTAATTTTTTGACTTGATATTTTATCAGGAATATATATAATTTAATTTATTGCGGGGAAAGCTGACCATGGGATGGACACTTCTGAATTTGACCCAAAAAAGACAAAACTTAGTAACAGGGAAGGCACCCCAGAGAAGCGATGCTATCTCTTGTTGCCAGCGGGAACGCCACTTATGGGGAGGGGGATGGAACGTGTGAAGGGGCCGTAGCCACAATTGAACATGTGTGGAGGAAGGGGTCTGATTTGATGAACCAAACTGGGAACCAGGAGGAGACCAGCTGTCGGCAACGCGGTGGGAGGTATCCAAACATCCACGCTTGAAAGTGGTCCACCAAATGAGACTGAAATCTGTGGACAGCTTCTGGGAGGGTGGTGGTGGAGCCTGCGATGGCATCCAAAACAATCGTGTGGATAGTCCACATGGCGATTGCAACCACCAGAGCATGGAGGGAGGGTGGAAGAGGGGAGGCCATTGATAAAGCAAACATAACTCTTGAAAGACTGAAGGGATGTGTTTGATCCTGGCCCAGCAGACGTTGAATTTCTCTCCATATCACTTTAGAGGTAATACACTTCTCCAGGCGGTGGAACAGCGTTCCATACTGGCCACACACAACGCAGGATGAGTGTAAAGCATTAGAGCGCTCAGCCATATGGTACACCCGCCTCAGGCAGCGCCACACATGTGAACGGATTTGAGGCTGCAACAGAGGGTGGTGTGCATATTTCCAGATAGTTTTTTGGGTCTCAATGAAGTAAGGGATGTCCATCATGTCCAGGTAGTCCACCCTGGATAGGACATGGGGCCATGTGGGGATCAAGCCATCTTGAATGGGTAGCCCCTGTACCTCTTGTGTGAACTGGGGAGAGGGGCGGCCTCTCTGGGCTGTACGTCCGCTAGTACGAATTCTCCACTCAGCTCTCCGCATGGAGAGGAAGATTCGTTTGTAGTGGGTTTTAGTCCCATGAGGACATGTGGCCGATGGGTGTGAAGCCAGGTATTTCATCAGGGAGTGAGGGTTTGATGGATTGTTAAGGCCCAAGGCGCGAGAGAAGTTGGAGCGGGCTGCATGGGACCAGTGTTGGGAGGGGAGCGTAGGGGCAGTGATGGCCACAATCCAGGTACCCAAGATCTTGGCGGCATGGGCTTTGAAGTCAAGCAGGCCCATGCCACCATGATGATGAGGGCCAAACATGACCTCTAGCCGTACTGGTGGAGGGCGGCCTGACCAAAGCCATCCTTGCAGCAGGGAATACAATGATTTGAAGAAGCTTGGGGAGAAGGGGATGGCGTGGGCTCCAAACCAGACTTTGGAGAGGAGCATAGATTTGGCTAAAACAACCCTGCTAGTAAGGGAAGTAGGGTGGGCTCTGACGGAGGCGATGCGCTTCATCACGTTGTCTAGAATATGACTCTCCATTACTGCTGATGCATACCCGCCTGCCTCCACCCACACGCCCAGATGGCGGACCAGCCCTATGGTAGGGCGTGGCACGAAGGGTAGCACCACTGGGGCGATGTGGGGTGAGCTAGTAGGGTGAGCACATGTGCGAGAAGATGGGCCAGGCTGGGCACTGGTTGCTGGGGCCCAGCAGTTTTGAGACTGACTAAGGAGGATGATTTCGGGTTTAAAAGTGTTCAATGCAGCGTTACTTACCTGGGAATACTCCTGGATGTGAGCTTCAAATGCGCGTGCATCTTTATTATTAGACACCCCAACCACACAGTCATCTGCAAACGCCATCATCTTGACTGGGGCCTGGCCTGGCATATGGACCCCAGTGAGTTGGGTATTCACGTTTAGAAGTAGTGGGTCAAGGCTGAAGTTGTATAAGAGTGACCTAAGGGGGTCCCCTTGTTGTAAGCCCCTTTGAGGGCGGACTACTTTCATTAGGAAGCCAGGGCCACATACTGCCATTGTTGCAGAGTCTGTGAGCAGCATCACCCTTTTGAAGCGAGGAGGTAAGCGGAATTAATGGAGGCAGGCTCTGAGGTATTCCCAGTTTCCTCTATCATAGGCCTTCTGTTGGTCCAAGAATATAAGTGCCCCACAGGCTGTGGACTGGCATGAGTTAGCCACAGAGTGCACGTTGTCCCAAATTGACCTTCTGGGTATGAAACCAAATTGTTCTGGGGAGATGGTGGCAGAAACTACAATCCCTAAATGGTTAGCCATGATTTTTGTTAAAATTTTTGTATCCGTGTTAGTTAAAGAAATGGGGCGCCAGTTGGCTAAGTATAGCTTGTCCCCTTTCTTGAAGAGTGTGATGGTGAAGGCCTCTTGCCTCCTGGAAGGTGGCGCGTTTCCAAAAGGCTCTTGTTAAGTGAGGCCAACAGTAGTGGAATATATATCTGAAGTATTTTTTATAGAATTCATATGGAATGCCATCTTGGCCTGGGCATTTTCAGTTTGGTGCACCGCAAATTGCTGTCCATAATTTGTTTGGAGTAATCAAATTCATTATTTCCGGGTATTGGGAAATGGTGCAGATGTGGGCTCAGTTGAGAAATTCTGCCACTTCGGCCAGCTGGATCAGATTGGTACAACTTGGAGTAATACTTTTGTGTTTTGATTGCTACTTTGGCTGGCATATCTGCAATGGAATCATCCAATTTTTGCACCTGTGTGCAGGCCACGCTCTGGCATGGTGCAAAAAAAAATTTAAAAACAATATGCGGTGCACTTGTCACCTTTTGTTATGTATTTGGCCCTGTACTGAACACAAACCCAATGTTTGTGTTGCCTTTTGAGCGCGTTGAGGTGGGCAGCTGCCTCCACCCAGTTCCGGCCCCATGCAGAGCTGTATCCTGTAGCTGGGATGTTGGACTCCAGGTGTGCCAACTCTGCCAGAGCGCGCGAAATGACAGCTGATGTGGCTCATGAGCATCTGGAGGAGAGGTGGCGAGATTAGTGGATGGTATCTTCTTTGAAAGTTGCCCATGTGGAAATGAAGTCAGCGCAAAACGGTGCAACAAACTCTTTTGCCAAAGTTGCTGATTCCACCCACATGGAAAATCCTGGTGATCCAAGCTCGGGGGGCGGATTTTGCACCAATGTGGGGCCTTAGCAGCTGTGACAGGTAGGTGGTAGGTTATTGATACCAGTCAATGGATGGAGAATTCCATTTTAGTTGTTTTAAAGTGGGATATGTGGAGTTGGAATTTCACCATCATAAGGATAAGGTTGATGTGGGACATGGACCTTAATTGGCTATTGTGGACGTGGGGGCGCATCATGTTCTCGAGCAGTGGGGCTTGATGGGGCAGCGCATCCATTAACCCAAGGGTGGCCTTTAGAATGTGAAGTTCAACATGGCCCTAGGGGGTGTATTAGGAGGAAGGCCACCGGTCCGTTAGAGTGTTTAGCCAACAGTTAATGTCGCCAACTACAAAAGGATCTGAGGGTAGGGGAAGGATTTGACTGATGAGAAAAATTCCTGACGCTCTTGTGCACCGTTTGAGGCATAGATGTTGATAATAGCGTGTACCATGTCAGCTCACAAAAAAGTGACAACGAGGACTCAGCCATTGAGGAAGGTTTCTGACAGTAAAATTTGAAAATATTACTTTTCTGAATTAGCACCCCACAGTGCTTCGACCAAAAGGATAGGGATGGGGAGCATTGTTTTCCAAGCCTCCTCGGAACCTTGCAGACAGTGGGACTCCTGGATGGCCAGGATATCCGCGGGTAAATTTTGTTATAAAAAACTTAGTTTCCTAGCCTGGGATGGCAAGGCCTTGAGTCCAGCAATATTCAACATCCCTAAAGTGAAGGTTTCCCCCATCACACCTTAGGCGTGAGGGGTGGGCACCTGGGCCACTAGCCTCCTCTAGATTTCCACGGGCCTTCATGGCAGCACAGGTGTTTGCAGCAACGCTATTGGTATTTTTGTCAATTTTTGAAGAAAGGTTTGCATTGGCTTTTGCCTTTGCTTTTTGTTTCCCTGACGTCGGATGAATTATTTGTGGTACGGATGAGTTCAGTGCACCATCGAGCAAGCAAAAAAAATTTTCAGGTAGGTGAAGGCCAAGTCAGTTTTGACCAGAGCTTGGTTGTAAAGATCGGGAGAATTTGAGTTGCCCATCAGATCCTTAGATTGGGTAGCCCAATTGGTATGGGCTTCCCAATCTGATTGGTTAATGGATTCCCCATTTACTTCCACTGTGAAGGTTTTGATGTCCTCCTGGAGTTGGGAGTGTGTGATAGCAGTGGTGACTTTGGCCACTTCCTTGGCCGCGGCCCTGTGGGCCTGCTTGGCCTTCTTCTGCTCTTGCGGGGAAATAGGTTTTACCAGAATGTAGCAGCCTTGTGCTCCCCACGGGAAAGCCTCTTTGGTGCTTACAGTTGGTTTGTAGTGCGCCTCTCCACTGGCCATTGCCGCTGAGGGGTGCTATTGGAATATGACGCCTTCCTTGGTGGGGAATGCATGTGCCTTATGACCAAACATGTCACAGTGGGTGCAGATGGGGGCGCGCTGTCCACGGTTACCCAGAAAGGGTGGGTGGTATGCCCTTCGATGTTAATAAAAGTGGAGTGCGGGATCTGGGTTAGGTCCTTTGCAATTTCCTCAGTTGGGGTCAGAACTACAATGGCTTTGCTGGCGCATAGGTGTGGCATCAGCGTAAAGCGTTGCATTTTGAAAGATTGTATTTCGCCATATATGGCGAGACCATCTTTCAGGTGTTGCTCCAAAATGTAACGTTTTACTGTATTAGGAAAGAAGTCAAACGTGAGGAAAATTTGGTTGAATTTTGTCCATCTGGTGCGTTTTGTTTTGATGACCCATTGCCCTTCGGGGAGGTCAATCACTACGCGCACTGCAGCAGCCTCATCTGCTGCCTCCTTGTTTTTGAAACCTAAGTCCAGCTAACCGTGTGACATGGAATGAGGTGCAACGTACACTGTGGTCAGGAAAAAAGTGTGCACATCCCCACAAATTTTTCCCATAAAGCCATTTGTTTGATGTCCAGAAACACACGGACTCCATATTCCACCAACAAAAGTGGCTGGGAGTGTGGCGTATTGATGTACTGGTTGCGACGTGCTTGCCAAGCGAGGATTTCTGGGGAATAGTGACTGCCGGTTTTTTGAAATTTTTTTCTATTCTGCCAGTTTCTCCAGGGCGTTTTCAAACGTTTGAGGCTGCAGGCCTACCACCTGCTCCTCTTACCTTACTTGCCCAACTGCTCCCTGACATGGGCGCAGACTAATCTCCTCTATGAGTCTTATCAAACTAGATTCATACTTGAATTTAATGGGTTGCAAAAGTGATTACAACGAGAGAGAAAAGTTTTAATGGCAGATAATGAAAGCCACATAGTTGTTTTAACATTAAGTGATTTCAGTCCAACCTTTAATGATGAATTCTGATCTGCTTATCTCTAGGTTCAAACTATGCCATCACCTTCTAAATTCATAGACTAAGTCCACCTTCACATGTATTATTCACCTATCACTCATCATAACCCTAATTTTCCCCTGGTACTTAAAGTAACATCTTTTTATTTATATTATTCCAAAATTTTATTTTATACCAATATAAGCGAGCATTTTAAGTTTCTTTGAATAGTCTTAACAAATAGCATTAGTGTTAATGACTTATGATGTTTGCTATGTATGCAGACCATACTGATATGAAAGCTCTTAGTCATTGCCTTCAGAACTCATTATGAACTATATGCCATACGGAAGAAAGTTATAATCCTAGAATTAACCATATCTCAACTTGAGTTATCTGATCTAGGTACCACCAAGTACCAAAGAAATGCACCACCTTGTTGCTAATAGCACAAAGCCAAGAAACGGAATTTCATCACAGTAATAGCTACAATCAAACATCCCATTTTGAGAATATTGGATAATTGTTTACATATAAATTATTCTAGGATTTATTTGAGGTACGCCAACCAGGGGATGGACAGTACCGATCACCACACTCAAAATGGCAAAACAAACTACTAACCAGGTGGGAAGCAGAAACTGCTTAACCCACCATGGCAGAGGGTGAGGAGGGGTCGGGGGGTTGGTTTTCAGAAAGACCCACCTCGATCAAGGGATGTTAGTTAAAGTACTGGATCAGAGCAGAGAGCCAGGGCGTTGGGGCATCCACATAGTGGGGGTTGAGGTCAGCGTAGTAGGAGTTTTCCACTTCCGCATCAAGATGATGATGGGAAAGTGTTTCAACAAAAGCTGCGAGAGGAACTTCAGCTTCTTTGTGGGCTTCAGGAAGTTGGGTGAAAAGGGAGATACTGTGGTGGGTGATTTTGGCTGAGGAGTTGAATGAAGCAAGCGTTGTGACATTCATAACAGCAACTTCAGCATCAGCGTATAGTTTTAGATGTCTATGCAGGCAGATTCAGGGAAGTCAGGGGGAAGAAGAGGGTGGGCAGGCCATGCTGGAGCTGAGCCACTGACTGGGCCACCGCAGTGAGTAGTTTCAGGTACTAAGGAGAGGCCACCGCAGCTAAGGCGAGCTGGCGGTCACTTTGGAAGGGGGCTGTATTGGGTAGAGGAGCAAAATGGCGAGGGGTAGGGGTTTCATCAAAGTTGGGAAGGAAAAATTCTGCCCGACCATAATCGCCTTGGCAGAGAGGTTGACCTGTATGCTTACTAATGAGGACATTACCTGATTTGTCAGTCTCAGCCAATAGATCCCATGGATTTTGGTTCACTGGAATAGTGGCATTCAAATTTGGGTGGGTGAGATTAGCCGAATGGGCAGCTGCTTGGGTGCCAATGATGGTCCAAGCATTGCTCTGATTGGCTGGGGTAGATTTAGGTGGGAGAGTGAGGCTGGAGGTTTTGGGGGGGTCGATTTTCATGTGGGCCCACTGAACGAGATAGGAGGGTGGGAGGGGGCAGCAAAGCGCCCCATACTGAACCTCCAGAGGGGGCTCAGAAGCCGCAGCAGCAGACTTGGCCTGAGGGCACGCTTTTTTTGCATGGTCAAGGCCAAAGCAGAGGGAACAAATATGCCTACCATTATCAACCTGGGCCCAAAAGAAATGATCAGGCGCTGCAGCTACACTAGCGCGGGGTGGGAATTGTTGGGCTATGGTAGGGTGGTGTGGTATGATGGTGGCTGTTGCACGAGGAGCAGCAAGGTGCTCCGCACCAGATGGAATGGCAAAGATAAGGTTGGGCTGAGTGCCATAAGCCATGAGCCCCGCGACCAACTGGTCATACAAAATCTGGGGTGGAAGGTGGGATGGTTATTTGCAAAGGATACCACCAGCGTGGTGTCTGAAGGGAGGCGAGTGCGGGTTGTGGGAATGGGGTTTTTTATTAATTAGAGGAGTTTGTGCTGCCGCTTCAGCATCCTCCTCAGATTGGAACCCAACGTCAAAGTAGCCCTTAAAAGGGCGGAAGTCTATAGAGTCAGCTGGTGCAAAGGCCGCAGTGGCTAGGTCAATAATTGCCTTATCGGCATATGGGAAAAAATGCCCATAGTCCACTCTGAGGCAATAGCGAATGGCAGAGCGAGGTAGGGCGAGAAGATGGGGGCGAGAAGGGTGGACGCGCGCCAGGATGAACGCTAAGTCCCGTGGGGGGACAAAACAGTTTGAAGCAGTGGGTGGGCTGTTTGAGCCCATCTGAGAGCGCTTGCCCGCAGGTCGGAAAACACTAGGTGGGGGTGCACTGCTACCCCACACTGGGGTGGCAGGCGGCGGCGCCAAGGACATCAAAGAATAGGTTTGGGCAGACGGCTGTGGATAAATAATACTTAAATTTAAAATCGCTCAATAGTGACTTTGAGCAATAAAAGAAAACTTTACATATAAATTATTCTATTTATAGTTTAGTTTAGTTCTTGGCCAGCTATTGATGCTGGGTTAAACAGGATTTCATACCTAAATCTTAATTTAAATATCATTTTGCTTCAAAATGCTGGGATGGCTTTTAAATCCCTGTTTGGATCTCTATTTGCCTCATCACCTCATGAAATATCCTTACTAAGTGAATAAATTTATTAAAACTTACTTTGATTTACAATTTGGTAAAGTTTTATATGTCTGCATCAGCAAGAATAAAGAGCTCTCAACGCTATTGTTTACTTAGTAGTATGTATGAAACTATAAACGTCCCAATGGTGTAGAAATTAGCTCCATTACCATAGCTCTACAAAGTGGTCAATAAAAGTAAGCTGTGCAATGGTAAGGATTAAACCCAAAGCTTAAGTTTTTTTAGCACTAGTGGTTCCCAACCCAAAATTGGGAGCTTCCACGCATCTTTATTTGCAAATGGACCAAATAAAGTATTAATGATAAAAATTCCTAATATGGCACCTCAGCTAACAGCCTAGGAAGCCAGACCAGAAGGTGTGGAAGCTTTGGGAAACTTTTTCTGGCGCCCGCTTTAGCTGGTGGACCATGGTGGACAGCATTGGGGTGGGAGAATCAGCGATATGGAGCATAAGGAGGTATAGTTGTGGGTTTTCTCCGTATATGAGGCCAGCGGTATCCATCGCCTAAACCTATTGAGCAAGTTGATGCTCAGCGAAAGTGATGAGAGCCAGCACACAAGTGTATGACTTGATGCGCCAGCAGGTTTTGGGATAATTGGGGCTAAAAAGAGAAGTTTTTGCTGCATCAATGTAATTGCGGCTCGCTCCAAAAGTAAGCTCCTCAATTTCATATTTTGCATCCTCATCAAAATCATGGAGAAAATTTGGGATGGGAATACCCTCAACAAGGGGTACATTGCCCTTGAAGATGTTGGAATAGGAGTATGTTGGCCAGAGCAGCTGCTTCTTTTACCACCATTTTGTTTAGGTTTTTATAACTAGGAAAACCGTTTTTAGATCAAAAACAGTGGGGACACAAATTGGGAGAATTTACAAAAAATCCTCCAAAGCAAAATCTGGCTTGACGTTATACAGCCAGTCATTATCATCAATCCATTCAAGGCACTCAAATGGATTTAGCTCAGCCAATTCTGAATCAGCCACTGAAGTGGGAGTGGTGTCCAGAGCTGATTAGTTGTGGACAGTTGACCATGGCAGCTCAGCTGAAACTGATTCAGCCATTGACTCAAGATTCAGTAATCCAGTTAAATTAATTTTTGAAAATTTTTAAAAATTAGATTTTGATTGGGAACCGCTTTGGGAGACACACCCAATTTCCTTGAGGCTGGGGCAGGAAGTTTAAGCCCCATTTGAATAATTGGTGCAAAGCAGCCACTAACCCAACGCCAGAATAAGAAATGGTGGAAGTGGCTAAGGCGGAAGCCAGGGGGCACTTTCACTTTGAATGACTGAGTTCAAAGCACAAGGGGCAAATGGTGCATCCATTTTGATGTGCACCCATAATGGGTGATCAGGGGTGGATCTGATCATGATGCAGGGGAGGAATCACAAGGTGGAATCATGATGAAATGGGTGGATCATTGTAAAGGCATGAGGCCCTGCCAACCAATCCGCCCCATTGGGAACCACAAACTGCAGCATGGAGTCTGCGCTGTAAATGGCCAAGCCCTCCATGAGCTCAAGGTGGAGGCATTCAGGGGAGAGATGGGATGGCCACCTGGAAAACTGGACCACCAAAGTGGCTTCATCCAGGAGCCATTTGCATACAGTGGGAATCAGAGTTTTTAAAAACAATTTTCAGCTTAGAGACTTTTTCTGTTGCATTGGCTTCAGAATGGAAGCCAAGGTTGATGTACCCCTTAAAGGGGTGAAAGGAAATGAAGCTGGTGGGTTTAAAACTGCCATGGCCATCTTGATGATGGCCGCGCTTCCATATGCAAAAATTCCCATATCTGACCTGGAGGCCAAAATGCAAATTGCTCAGTGGGAGCACCAAAGGGCTCCAGAGCACCGCCTGAGAACTTGCAAGGCGGTGGTCAAAGTCCCAAGGGGTGACATAACGCCCAGTAGCGTTGGGAGAGCTAGAAGAGACAGCCTAGGCGCACTTCAGTGGTGGCTGAAAGATGCCAGATGGTGGTACACCACCACCCCAAGCCGGAGCAGCAGGTGTCAATTGCATTAACATCATTAAGTTTGGCTCAATTGAGCGGTTTTTATTTATATTTTTAAAAATCCAAATTTTGGCTTTGATTTAGTTATTAAAGCAAAAAAAACAATTTGGGTTAGTTTCTTTGTTTTAATTTGGGAGCTAATTTAAATTGCCATTCAATTAAAGAAATGATTTGTTGCAATTGGCACTTTGGCATCAATTGAAATTATCACAGGTAAATTTGCACCAATTAACAGGCAATCTTTATAAAGACAGATATCTGGAAAATAGTGAATAAATCTCAAAGTAATCATAGTATGGTTTTTGTTTAAAATAAAAATAAACATACTATATTACTAGATATTCGTAGTGGTAAGAGGACAATGGTATATTATCTTACTGTTGAAAAATTATAAAAAGCTATATCCAAAAGTAGCTTTCCTATTAGTTGAGAGTTCCTTCCAAATATTTTTTTCTCAGAATCCCTGAGTTTTAATGTGGTGCAATTTGTTGATAACTGAACAGCACTGGAGAATTTTAGGAGAAGTACAATTATTTTTAAAGATCAGAAAAAGAATCACTTGTCCTAGGAAATTTTAAAATGAATAGCATTTAAGTAATTATTAAAAATATAGGGAAAATTAAAGTATTAGTATAAACCTATTGAGGATGTGTTTTTGACAGCGCTTGAAGGGGAAGATTAATAGTATAAATGATTTAGTTGTCCCTGTATGCTTAAACTAGGTGATAAAATTATAAACAGTGACAAGGGGTTCATGCCGCTTGGTAGTAATAAAAAATCATTGATACTTCCCTTTAATTGAAATGTTCTCTGACTTACATATAATAATATTTTGTTAAAAATGTGACCAAAAAATAATTATATAATAAAAACAACTTCACAAATAGCAATTTGCATTTCAGCTTGATAAATCAAAGACTCTATTTATTAGTTGTAAGATTTAAATAAAAATAATTTTCAAGATGGTTGGTCAAATTAATTACAACACCCTTTTTGGAATAAAATTATATTTGTTAATGTAACGTTAGGATGTATAGATTATTCCAAGGTCAGATCAGCGTTGGTAGGGCTGATCCTAGAACCAACCTCTAGGGTTGAGTGGCTTGATATGTTCTACAACTTCTTTAAGGTTTTATGTGCAGGTGAGTCCCACAAGGTCACCAGCAGAGCAAAATCAATACACCTGGGCTGGTAAATTCAAGCAATCAATATAACACCATTTAAACAGTGACATGGATATCACAGATGGAATAAAACATAATTTTGTAGAATTTATCAATGAGAACGCAACTCCAAGCAATCATCATTGCAAGAAATTTATACTTAAAGACTTAACTAAATAAGAAACAATTTTTTTGAGGATAAAATTGCATTAGATCAAAGTCTAAGATGTCTGGGTCAAACTACTCTATTTAATGGATGATTAAAATAATTTTTATTTAACCAAGGTAAGCTGACCAGGGGACAGATATTACCGAATATATGTGAAACTAAGAGAATAACTAAGAAATATAAAAATTGCACCCCAGGGTACTCAATTTACCCCTGTTGCCAGCGGGACTGCCAGTATGGGGGGTTGATGCACTACTCCGAGGGGGTTTCCCCTGGTATGGAGCAGGTGTGAAGGAAAGGGTCTGTGTGGAGGAACCAGAGTGGGAACCATGATTCTATGAGCGCTTTTTGTCTTGGTCTCATATATCCATAGAGCCAGGCTTTGAAGTGCTCTAGTAAGTGGACATGGAATCTGTTAATAATCCCATGAATGGTTGGGACCATGCCCTTGAACGCATCTAATGCAATTGTGTGTACCATCCACATTGCAATGGGTATTACTATGGAGCGGAGTGTAGATGGGATTGGTAACTTAATCTGGAGCGCGAAGATACTCTTTGATATCAAGAATTCATAATCGTTTTGAATCTTGAGCAGGCGTGCAACTTCCTGCCATATAGCTTTGGTTGGGGGGCATGTTTCTAGGCGGTGATGTAGGGATCCCTCCCCTCCACATACTGCACATGTTTTGTATAGGAGTTGGAGCGGTCTGCCGTCCTATAGGTCCTTCTCAAACAGCGCCAAGCGTTTGCTCTTATCCTTGGTTGTAGGAGTGGGTGGTGTGTCATTTTCCACATTGCTTTCTGTGAGGTTAAATCATAGGGAAGGTACAGCATATCTAGGTATTCTATCCTAGCTATGCTTTGGGTTGTTGCGAGCATATCCCTCTGGGGGTGGTTTTCTGGGTTTCTTAATTTGAATTGGGGGCTGGGTCGTCCCCTTCCCTGTATAGTACCCATGTTCTCTATGGTCCATCCCATACGGCGGATAGTTCAGAGGATATGTTTGAAATGAGGGGAGGTTCCATGTAGACCCGTTGCAGTAGGGTGCTTGGCAAAGTATGAAAGTAGTTTGGGTGGACTATATGGGTTGGGTAATTTGAGCGCCTGTGCAAAGTTAGTCCTTGCTGCTCTGGACCAATGTTGTTGCGGGAGGTCTGGAGCAATGATTTCCTTTATCCAGATACCTAGGATGTGATTGGCATGGCTCTCAAATTCTATTAGTCTCATGCCTCCGCTTGATCGTGGGCCAAATAGTGTTTCCATCCGCATAGGAGGGTGAGAGCCAGGCCACAGCCAGCCCTGGATAAGTGCGCGAATTGAGGCTATAAAGGTAGGTGAGAAGGCTATCGCATGGGCCTGGTACCACAGTATTGGGAGGATGAGCGAGTTAGCAACTGTAACTCGTCCTGTTAGTCCTGGGGTTCTTCCCTTGAGGGAGGCGACGCGTTTGGATACCCGTTGTAACAGGTTACTTTCCATTGTCTCATTAGTATATCCCCCTGATTCTAGCCAGACTCTAAGGTGTCGGACAGAAGTGGTGGTGGGAGGTGTTGCAAAGGGTAATATAATTGGGTTTTTCTTCGAGTGGTGGTGTGAGGTTCTGATGTTGTGGCCCAATTATTTGTGTATTTTCCTAAAAGATGATTTCTGTCTTACTTTTGTTGAGTGATGCATTGCTCACCTTGGAGTATTCCTCTAGAGTGTGTTCCAGCTGTCGGGCATCTTCATTGTTTGCTATACCTGCTACGCAGTCATCTGCAAAGGCCAGTATCTTGACTGTTGGTTGTCCTTGTGCGGTTATCCCCATGAGACGTGAGTCAGTTACTCGGAGGAGCGGGTCAAAGCTGAAATTGTATAGCAATGGGCTGAGGGGATCCCCTTGTCTGAGCCCTCTGTGTGGTTTAATCATGTTTGTTAGGAATCCAGGGCCGCATACAGCCATGGTTGCAGATTCTATTAGGAGCATCGCCCATTTTATGAATCTTGGTGGGAGTTTGAAGGCATGTAGACATTCTTATAGGTATGGCCATCTAACACGGTCATACGCCTTTTCCTGATCTAAGAAGACCAGGGCACCAGTTGCTTTGGATTGGTAAATATTTGCAACAGGGTGAATGTTGTTCCATATTGAACGCCCTGGTATAAGCCCAAACTGGTTGGGTGATAGGACGTCAGATGCAATTGCGCCTAATCTAGCTGCTAGAATTTTTGTTAGAATCTTTGTGTCAGCTTTGGAGAGTGCAATTGGGCGCCAGTTGGCCAGGTCCAACTTGTCACCCTTTTATATACAAGGTTATAACGTAGGATTCATGGCCTCCTGGTAATAGGCGTGTTTCCAACAAACTCTGGTTAATTGACGCCAATAGGAGGGGGCGATTTGTTAAAAATTTTTTTTGTAAAATTCGTAGGGTATCCCATCAGGCCCTGGGCATTTCCTACGTGGTGCACCGCGAATTGTTTCCCAAAGCTCCTCCCGTGTGATAAGGGATAGTATATTGTAATTTGGTGGTGTACTTTGTATCTTGGCAGTTTGAATAAATTCTTTAATTTTTTGTGGATCTGTTGGCATATCGCGATATAATTCAGTGTAATAGTGGTGTACTTCCGCCTTGACCTCCTCAGGGTCAGTTGCCACAGTGCCGTTGGTCTTGTGGACCTGTGTGCACGTGGGCTGGTTTCCGCGGGAGTGGAATTGGCATAAAAAGTATGTCAAACAGGTTTTGCCTTCCTTTATGAACTTACCTTTGTTCAATACTTTGATTCTGTGTTAGTGTTCAAAGATGAGATTGTTAAGTTGGGCTGAAATTTTGCCCATTTTGTGTCCCCAATTAGGGCTATAGCCAGATCGGAGTATTTATTTCCAGGTGGTCTAGTTCTGCCAAGGCACGCTTGATTGTGGCTGTGTCCGCGGTGTACTTACATGATGCAATATGTCAGGTTTTGTTGATTAAATCTTTTTTGAAATTTTCCCATGTTCCGATGGGATTTGAAGTGAATGGGGCTGTGAATTCTGGGTTTGTAGCCTTGTTTTCAACCCAGTCAGATATCTCAGGCAATCTTATATTTTCTGGGTGAAGCTTTCTCCAAGGCGACACCTGTGTGTGGGATTGGGTTGGCGCTAACTGCACCGTAACTAAATGGTGATCATAAAAATTGATCTTTTTTGTTGTAAATTTGGAGATTCTTGAGTGGTGGGATTGTGAGATGAGGATGTGGTCATTAAGACTCATCAATATGAGCAGTCCCTCATGTATGTTGGGTCTTGTCATATGAGAAAGATTGGTGAATTGGGGGGAAGAGCATCCTGTAAGCCAAGAGATGCCTTCATTGTGTGATATTCAATGTGTCCAGGTGGGTATCCCCTGGGATTAGGCCATCAATCTGTATTGGGGTTATCCCAGCAGTTGAAATCGCCTAACATGATGATATCTGGTGAGAAGGTGAGGGTAGAAATTTTTCAAAAAAAAATTTTCTCTCAGTTGCAGTGCACGGTGCATAGATACATGCTAACAAAATTATTTCATCTTGGAATGTGATTGTTGCTACCAGGACTTGACCGTGCAAGTGTGATGATGAATTTGTAATTATGAATTTTTTGTTGTTTTGGGCTATCACCCCACAGTGAGATGTCCATACTGATTGTGATGGTGCGACCCTGGTTGACCAGGATTCTTCTTCCCCTTGTAGGCAGTGGGTTTCTTGGATGGCCAAGATGTCTACAAGAGGTTTTTGCAGTAATTCCAGCTTTTTTCTTGGGATGTATGAGCCCTGGCTCCCACGATAACTAAAGTCCCTATTGACACTGAGGTGCCCGTGGCGCCTCAGGAGCGGTTGGGAGGACCCTCTGGTCCTATCCCACCGCGGCTCATTTTGGCCATACTCCGCGTCTGTACTCCAACTCTTTCACTGCCATTGTTGGTTCCCTTGATCTGACCCAATGATTCAAGGGAATTGCGTTTTTTTGCATTTGCATCAACTTTTCCTGCACAGGTCTCAAGTTGATTTGATGCGGATTGTTGATTAGATTTTATATTTTTGAGTTTCAACTTTGTTGCATTGTGCACCGCATTTTCACCCAAATTGTGGTTGCATTGATCCTCAGTATGTGCATGACTGACGACGCTTTGTTGCTCAGTCTGGTTACTGTGAAAATTTTTGACCTGGGCATATTGTTCTGATTGGTTGGTTCGGTGAATATCTAAAATATCCTCCTGAATTTGTCCGTGGTTAATGGCGGATTCCGCATGTGCCGCCGCTTCAGCCGCTGCTCTCTTGCAGGCTTTTTGTGCTGCTTTACGCTGTTTACTTGTAACTGGGTCCATGATGGAGTATAGTCCATCTTCACCCCAGTGGAATGGGTGGTGGCCATCAGTCATTCTGGCGAAGTTTTCATTATCTTCGTCCATAGCTTCTTCACAAAAATCATTTTCCATTAAGCCCTCTTTTACAGGGCATGCATGTTCCTTGTGGCCCAGTGAGCCACAGTGGTTGCAAATGGGTGGTGCGCGTTCTGGTGTAACTCAGAATGCAGCTGACTGGCCCCCATCTGCAAAATGAAATTCTGCTGCGCGGGGAATTCTGGATAAATCCTCTTCCACTTCTGGGAAGGGGTTGATTACAGCGATAGCTTTGTCCGTGCACAGGTCGAGAATTAAGCAAAATAGCTGTAATTCAAGTTGTTGGATTTCTCCTTAGGCCACAAGACCTTTGCGGAGCTCCTCCTTGATTACCTTATGAGGAAGGTTGGTGGGGAGCGAGTCAAAGGAGATGAACAAAGTTTTTGCTTTGTTCCATCTGGTGTGCGCGGTGCACAAAATTTTTTGCCCTCATGGAGGGCAATTCCCACGCAGATTTTTGCTGCAGTATTGGCTTCATCGGCTGTTTCAAAACCAATATTGATCCAGCTGCGGCCCATGTTGTTGGTGGCTATGTACACCGCGTGAGGGAAAAGTGAGGGCTGTGCCTCATATGTTTTCTCCCACAGGGTTGGTGACTCATCCCAAAGGAAGAGTCTGATCCCGTGTTCCACCTTTGACAAAGGTTGGTTGAATTGAATGTACATGTATTGCGCATGCTTTGCAGTAAATACCATAAACCCAGATGGTGTCTGAGTTTGCGATTTCTTTGCAGATTGGGTTCCTGGTCCCCCTCCAGGGCGTTTCTTGCCCTTAGTTGCACCGTTAAGCGCACCACTTGCCACGATGCTCGCCCATGTTGTATTATTTTTGTTATTAAAGTCGCCCATCTTTCCTGTGTGTGATTATCCAAATTTGCTGTTCAAATTGAATTGTAGTAACTAAAGTGATTGTTACGAGAAAGAAAAATGGATGATTAAAATAATATTAACACTTTTAGCTTCTAGAACAAAGTGATCCCAGTATAGTATGTTGCAGCAATTGTCTCACTGAACCTTTAATTTTTTTGTTTTGTTTAGATTATAATTAATTGGAAAACTCAATCCATAGAAGGCTGCCAAACTTTGCCAATTCTGCGAGTTACACTGATCGCTTATGCATTACAGCAGAAAACTGCACCTTAATCCTCTAAAAAAATTTCTCTATGCTTTATTATCTCGCTGGCCACTTTATTTAAGGGCTAACTTTATAAGTAAATAAAACATCTTTATTTGCTTATCTTTATATTTTCTAGTAATTACTATATATTTTAGTAGTGGGGAAAGAGAATCTTCTGGATGTGGGCATTCCTGGGTGATTACAATCTGAAAGTAAAATTGCCCAACCACTTACAAACCCTAAACTGAAAGTAGCCAATTTAAGGGCAGCATTCAGATGGCGATCTTAGGATGAGGGAATGGGAGTGGTCCAGCCTTGTGCAATTAAGGATTAGGCACTTTCCAGGCACACAGACTGAGAGGGATAAGTATTAGCATTGGGAGCTGGTTCTGCTAATGTACTGGACTCTTCTAAGGTAAAGTCGCTTGTCTGTGCAAATACAGGCTGCAGCTTCTTGTAAACTCTCAAAAAGGGGCATTTTGATGATGGCAATGAGCAGGGGTCACCAATTGCTATATCATCAGCCTGGAACACCAGAGGGGCCTCTGACTATCAAAGATTTGAAATTCATGACAGGAACAAACATACAATTATATAATGCTTTTTAGATAAACTAAATGAATTGTTAACAGGCATATTTAATATAAAGCTTCCCAATTTCAAATTTTTAATAAAAACCAGAAATCGATTATTGCTATAAGCAATCTGCCTACTGTTATTATTGTGAAGTTGGCAAAAACATTCATTATGATAGGCTATGCACAAAGCACCAAAGATATTGGACATATCAGATGCAAGGATTTTTCAGCTGAGGTTAGTCCTTGTCTGGATTCTTGGCTCTGGATGAAGTCTCAGCTTGGTACTTCTGACTTGTTTATTTTTGGGCAATCTCAACTTAAATTTATCGCAATATACCACCAATAAATGCTTTGTTAGGGCTAAAACCCAAAGTGATTATTCACTTTAAGTTATTTAGCATAGATAAGTCCTATTACTATTACTAAATTCTTAATGGATGAACTCAGGATAAATTGCCATTATAGTAATCCACTAATTGATACTACAGGCTTATAATACTATCTCAACTATTACGTTTCCCGTAGGAAACAAATCCCTATTAAAGTATATCTTAGCTTATCTAACTTCACCTTATCTTATTTTTTTAGTACTAGATGGTCCCAACCCAAGGGGGGATTCATCGATGTTTTCACCTTATCTTATGAGTATCTTTATCTATTGCCTACTTCCTTTCATATTGTAAAAGAGCTAGGATAGCAAGACTTGATCTTTTCCCACTTTATACAAAATATGCGTAAATCATTCCTTATACCACTTATTTTATTCTTTATTTTCCAAGGACTATTAAGGGTGCTAAATAATTACTCTGTAAGATAACCTTTACGCTATTAACGTTGATTAGGCTCTTTAAATAATTTCTCTAAAAAAGCCTTCTGCTTTGTGGCTCTTCCCAATTTGCTTTAGCTAGCGGGACTTATATTGATTATCTCTCAAGAAACTTCTAAACCTGTTTAGGTTAAGTCCCCATTATCTCTCTTGGAACCTCTGATCTCTATCTATCCAAGTTCCCACTATTTTTACATAGATCTCTGAACCAACTTTGGTTAAGTCAGTCTCCACTGTCCACCACAGAATGCTTTAATAGACTGGTTTCAGATCATCAGTCTCATAATTCATCTTGCTAAAAATTCTATTATTACTAGAGTTTGGTTACAAGAGATAACTATAAATAAATATCTTAAAATGGAATAATCTATGCGCTTTAATCACAAATTTTATCGAATCCAATTTTTTTAAAAGTTCAAAAAATACAACTTTGCTTGTCAAGCTATTCCAATCTGATGTCATCAAATGCAACGCTTGCTTTCCCTTCGTGAAACACGTTGCGCCGCTTCTTGGTTTATTTTGGTCACAGCTGAAGCGCTCTAGGCTAGCTTTGTAACCATCTAATACCAACAGCCGTTTTATTCCTCCTTGGGACCTTGCTCAACACCTCACGCGCTCCTGGCAGTGCTGAGAAGACCCTGGTGCTCCCTAAGAGCAACCTGCTATTGGCCTAGTCAAGTGTGAGAATATTTTCCATTACTTAAGTGCTGCCATCATCAAGATGGCTCAGGCGGTGTTTAAGCCTGAAGTTTTATCAATTTCCTCCCCTTTAAGGGGTATTTTGTCTAGGCTTCCCTAGTGAAGCCCATGTCATGGCTGAAGCTATGATGCCGCTTATTTATAAAAACACCCTAATATCAACCACCCATACTTGGTTTCTGGTGGACACCACTTTGGTGTATAGTTCTCTGGGCTGCCCAGCTTTCTCTCCCCTAACCAGCTTCACAATGAGCTGCTGGAGGAATTAGCCGCCTATGGCACATATCCTTTCCTCCAGTTTGTGTTTAAAATGGAGCCAGCCAGCTGGCGGGACCTTGGGAGTTTGCAACCATTTATCCCTTTCATCAGGACACCCATCTCGCCATTCCCCCTTGCACCATTGTACACCCACCCCCAGACCACCCATTCTGGCCTGCGTTAAAAAATAGTGAGCAGTTTGCCCTTGTGCTTCAGACTTAATCACTTGAAGTGAAAGTGCTCTAACCCTGCTGTTGCTGCGGTTTCTGCTGCCCCTCCCTCTGGAGTTGGCCCCACCACCAAATATGCATCAGTTTTTGAGTGGGTTCAATCCTTCCTCCTCTTCCCACACCTGTCATGGCCTCAGCTTACACTGGACCAGCCAATAAGAATCATATAAATAAAGCAGTTCTAGATCAGGTTCCATCTCAATCCTTGGTTGACCAGCTTTGGTTGAAGGTTTGTGACCTTCTGCGCCTGAAGCCAGCCAATAAGATGCTTTTTCCTGCCTGAATATTCCCCTCTTAAACCCTTTCAAATCTCTTGAATGGGCGAATGATGAGGTGGCATATTCTAAAAGTCCCAACTTTAAAAAATCTGTATTTTTTGTTGACCCAACCTATTCAACTCCTTAACATAGATTTCACCCTTGTAAGGACTTCCCTACTTACACAACCTTAAAATAAAATGGCACTTGAGGCGGTCACTGCCCCTGCCAATGTTCCTTACTGCCAAACCCTCCATACGGCTATGGAGATGCTTGTAAATGGAATTGCTTGCCTGAAATTCCCACCCAATTTCCCAGATGATGTCCAGGCAACAATTGAGGAGATCGCATTTAGGGCAGGCTGCACATGCAGTGATGCAGAAAAACTGTCACTGTTTAACCTGAATAACCCCAAACTTATGACCAATTTTAAAAGCTTTTTGTGTGTGCTGTAAATGATTAAGCATGCCAAATTCCAACCTTCCTTTATCTTGAGGCTAAGCATAGTGCTGGCCTCATTAATAAGGAGACCCTCATCTTGACAGCCTTCAAACCCATACCACTGATGTCCAAACTATAATTCTGTCTGCCATGTCGCATGTCCTTTGATATATACTAGATGGAGATCCTTTCATTCCCTTCCCAATCTGATATGTCGCCTTAGGCTTAAATTTAAAAGAGCCACGTTGGAATTTTTTACTTACTAATGATCCCTTTGTTTGGCCTTTTGCAAATAAAGATGCGTGGAGGGCCCCCATTTTGAGTTGGGTGCGACTAGTGCTAAAAAGTTTGAAACCCCTACTTTATTTTATAGTTTATTATTTCTTTTACTCAATCAATTCAGTTGAAATCACAGGAATAAGATTTTGGTTTCTTAAAGCTTTTATTATAAAGCAAGTTTGAGACTGAGTGATTGCAGAGCACATGTTATTCCGTTGCTCATTAATATGCTATTGCTCATAGTTTCAAACTTAAGCTTACCAAAACAATCACTTATATAACTTAAATAATCAGGCAACTTTTCAAGATTTAATGACTATAATTGAGGTGTTATCTCCACCAGAAAGTTATGTTTAATCTGATAATTTAGATCCTTAAGTAGATCACCCACAGACTTATTTTGGGCCAATAGAACCAATTACTAAAGTAATACAAACATCTCAGTTATCTTTAAATAGAGTAGAATGACAATACTAATAGTGAAATACACTTGATGGTTAAGACGTTATAGCACTATTGAATGATAGTCAGCCTTAGATAAATAAGTGCTCTCAAGCTATGACCTTATGTTAAAGTTTTTTTACTTTTTAAAGCCTCGTATATATTCTCATAAGTTATCACTATTTATTACCTACTAAAATTGTTAAGGAATTTAGTTTTCTTTATGAGCACCATATATAGCAACAAAGATTTAGATATAATGAGATACCATAGGACTAATTATCAATCTTTTTATAAACAAACAAGGAGCTCTATAATATTCTTAAAAACTGCTTAGATAGTTAAGTCCTCAACTAAGAGAAAAATTATGGTATATAGAAAATAGTTTCATGTGCCAAGCACATATTTGACATAGGATCTACTACATGCCCCTCAACTGCACTAACCCCTTGATAAAAAAAGTTAGCTTACCATAATTATTGTGCCATGGCTTTCTTTATAATATCATTATCTTTTAAGATATGTAGTCAATCTTGAGACGCCTTAACTTACTCTGGGTAAAAATTGATTATAGGATAGCTCGATCTAAGTATAATAAAAATTTCTTTAAAAATATTACATATGATCAAAAATTCACTTAATGATATCAAAATATGATATTTTAAATTTATTCAAGGTATCTCAACCAGGGGATGGAATTTACCAATAATCAAAAGAGCAAAAATGAACAAAAGAACAAACGGATGAAAAAAAAAACTAAGTAACCAAAACAAAACCTCCAACCAGGTGGGGAGCAGAATACCGCTAACCCAGCATGGCAGAGGGTGAGGGGGGCCAGGCAGCTCTTCTACATATTTTTGCTGCTGGGCAGCATCTTGGAAGTTTTAGAAACAGAAAAAAGTGGAGAGCCAGGGCGTTGGGGCATCAGCATGGTGGGGGTGGATGTGGAAAAAAAATTGGCTACCTTCCTCAAGATCATCTTGATAAACTGTTTCAATTATTTCAACAATGTAGTGTTCAGCTTGAATGTGGGCTTTGGGATTCTGGGAAAAATTTGATATACTTTGGCGGGTGATTTTAGCAGATGGATCAAAATCTGCTGTTTCGCCACATGTACAACAGCAGCTTCTGCTTCATTAAGAACATTGGTGATTTCTCATTGTGCTGCTTTGGGGAAATCAGGGGGAAGGTGAGTGTGGTCATCCCTTCAAGGAATTGGGAAGCATATTGGGCCACCTCTTTGCGTAGGCTTGGCAATGGGGTGAGGCCAACGCTGCTAAGGCGAGCTGGTGGTCACTGGTAGAGGATGGCATTGGGTTTAGGAGAAAATCTCTTAGGAGATGAAAATTTGTCAAAATCAGAATTGAAAAATTTGGCTCAAACACAATTGAGATGGCTGAGAGGTTCATCAGATTTATCATTGGTGACAATGTTACCTGATTTGTCTAGCTCAGCCAATAATTCCCATGGATTTTGAGTCACAAGAATTGTGGATGGGTAGGAGTTGAATGGGCTGCTTTGGTGCGATTGGTGGGCCAGGACTGACTCTGATTGGCGTGGGTGAAATTGGGTGGGATAATGTGGGTTGGTTTGGCAGAGGCCAATTTCCCACTTGGGCCCATTGAACGAGAACATTGAGTGGGAGTGGGCAACAAAAAGCCCCATTAAAAATCTACAAGATATGCTCAGAGGCCACACCAGAGGAAGTTGCTTGGGGGAATGGTTTTTTGGAATGGTCAAGTCTGAAACAGAGGGGACAAATTTGGCAAACATTATCACCCTGAGCCCAAAAGAAATGCTCAGGCGTCGCTGCAATACAAGCATGGGTGGATTCGTTAGGCTATGGCAGGGTGGTGTGGGATTATGGTGGCAGTGGAGCAAGGGGAAGCAAGGCGCTCTGCACCAGATGGAATGGCGAAGACAAGGTTGGGCTGCATCCCATAAGCCAGAAGCCCAACCATCAACTGATCATATAATATCTAGGTTTGGAGTGCGATGAGAGGGATTCAAAGGAAACTACCAATGTGGTGTCTGAAGGAAGGCAAGTTTGGGTGATAGGAATGAAAGTGTTTTTGTAAACTAGGGCAGTAGAAGCTTCTGCTGCAGCATCCTCCTCTGTCTGGAAGCCAATATCAAAATAGCCCTTAAATGGGCGGAAATCAATAAAGCCAGCTGGATGAAAATGCAGCAGTGGCTAATTTGATTATTGCCTTGTCAGCATACTGAAACAAGCACCTATAGTTAACTCATAGGCAAAATTAGGATATTGGAATGAGGTGGGTGTGTGGATGGGAGCGAGAAGGGTGAATGTGCGCCAGGTGGATTGCTAAGTCCCATGGGTGATAGATTGGCCAGAGGAATTTAGCGAGCTATTCAAGCCCATTTGCACAAGCTTTCCTGCAGGGCAGAAAATGCTAGGTGGTGGAGCACCACTACCACACATCGGAGCAGCAGGCGGTAAAGACACAGACATTTTTTTTAAAATGGGTGTGGTAAGACAGTGGTGGAAAATTAAACGCCTCTTCTTATAAAATTTGCTCAAAGTGAGATTGAGCGGAAAGAAAAGCTCTTGAAATTAAAAATATTAACTTCATGCTTATATCTAATTAAGCCAGCTCTATCACTTCATTTAAAAAAATTAAAATTCAACATAAAGATGTATAGTGGAGCATGCTACAAAATCTGAATTTTGTCTAGTCACACAAAGGGGTGAAGCACAACCCAGAAAATTTTAGTTAATTAAAGTATATATTGACACTAAAAAAATTATATTAAATCCTAACTTACATTATAACAACTCTAGCCAAATAAATATATCATGCACTTATAATGTAACTGCATAAATTTAATCTTAATTAAAATAGTAATAACGTAAAGACATCTTATCTTATTATACTATATAATGCTTATGTCCTATATCTGACATAATAATTGTGTGATGGTAGAGTATAATAAAAGGTTAATAGATATATTAATTAATAAATATGTATAAATTTAATCTAAAGTTATGAATTTTAATCCTTTTAAAATTTTCACAAATTGGTTAAAAAGAAAAATGGCAGACCAGAGAAAAAAAGTTTATTAGTACATCTGAGCTTATCAAGATGGAAAAATGGAGGCCCTTAGGAAGTGCTAAAATAATAGTAACATACAATAAAGATGAGAAGGGTGGTAGCTGATTATGAACTTGACCATTGAAGAGGGACATCACCAATTGTATGAAGCAAGTCACTTATTTTTATATTACATACAAAAATGAGCAAATTTGAACATGAGGGGAGATTTCAAAATTGGGCAGAGGACTAGTAATGGAAAGTACATTGGAAAAAAAGGTCTTATTGTCAGGTGAGTGTCTGTAACACTTTTTTACTGGATATTGATGATAATAACACCCAAATACCCAGGGAACAAACCACTATCACAAGAGGAAGACACTACGTAAGAAGATGACACCAGGTTGACTAAGTGAGGACATACATAAATTAATATAAACATCCAGGTAGATTAGGAAAATGAGGACTTGGTTGGGCTATTAGGAGAAGTATATTACCATATGCAACCCAGAGTCCAGACTTTATAATGCTTTAATTTAAAAAAATTCCGGATTCAATTAAGAGTAAAATAGTTCAGCATATAGTTTTATGCGAATAAAAAGGCCTATATGGTTGGAGACCTCATTAAGGAGGTTTCAGCAAGGCCATGCAAAAAATACACCTGATAAAATATAATATAGGAATTTGTAAATGTAATCAACTAGTAAGGATGTTTGTCTAGATAAAATGACTATAGCGTGCTTAGTTGAGGAGGGACATGATCATTTCATTGAAGTACATAGCCAAACCTGGCCTATAAGTTTAATCATTATCAAATGTGGTGCTGTAACTTGAATAAGATTAAGCTCAAGTTTTACATTGGAGTAAATTTTATATGATTATTGATAAAAAATTTAGAATGGGGATCAAATTCCCATTTTCTGATCAAATATGATGACCCATTTCCAATGATTGAATATCTAGTAATCTTTAAAGCCATAAGTAAAAAGCTGATAAGCCCATCACAAAAGCCCTTAGAACCAACCTAAGCATACTTGGTTCTTACCTAACGTGATCTAAGGTATTATTTAGATCAAAAAAGGCGGCTTACTTGATCTTTTGCCATGATTAATTCTCCTTGTTTTTAATCTTCCCAAAATTATTTTATATTACATGGCACTTAAACTTAAAGGTGCATATAAACATAACTAGTCTTCCCTTTTACAGTTTGATGTTTATTTAATCTTACCAACCACTAGTTTCATGGATTCGGCTGATAAGTTTTAGATTAGGCTCCCATTCAGGGTGTGTGAGCACCCAGTGGATGGCCAGAATGCCATAGGATAAGCAGTCTGAGTGAATTGGATTAGTGGAGTTTCATTAGGATATGAGGGAAGAAAAGTTTAATAAAGTACTAAATGCCTCAAGGCAAATTAGATGAAAGCAATGGGGGAAACCGCAAGTCTTGTGAGGCAACACCCTAGAGCAGGGGAGGCATGGGGATGACAACTCCTCCAGAGTTCACAATTTCTATACTTTGGATTAGAACAAGTAAAGCTTGCACACCAACAAAGGGTGGCACAAGGGCTGCCACGCAATCAGGGCTAAGAGCAGAGAGGGACAGAACCCACGAAGAGCGTTGAGGTCAAGCTCTCCCTGAATGGGGTGCTCTAGGCCCCACAGTTGGGCTGGACCATCAGCGGATGGACCAGGTAGGGGTCCCAATTCTGTGAGCAGTATAGCAAGACCGCTCTGGTGCTGCTCCAATGGGGTAGTAGCTTCAAAGAAGCCCATGACAGAACAAACAGATGGATTTGCGTTTGATAGATGCACAATAACTAACAAGGAAGCAGCTTTGTCATGGGGGTGAGCTGGTTTATTATATTTTTATAAACTTTCTGCCATGTGGTAGGGTTGATCGTCTGGATAATCCAGTCAACTAACATCAGAATAAGGATTTAGGCGACAGCATGCTTCGCCAGATTGATAATGTGAATTTTAAGTTAAGAAGCAAGGCAGATGGAGGCCGCAGCAAGCTGAGTGGGGTATTCATGGTTTCTTTGTTGCAAAGTGGGAGAAGATAAGAGAATGAACCAAAAAAGCCCCTGGGCAGGGCATTTGCCTTAAGTATTAGGAAAATCGCATGGGGGTGTTATGGTATTGGTAATTTGGGGGTTGGCGATGGGATCTGGCTGGCTAGTGGAGAGGGGGCAATGAAATGTTCAAATCATGGCAAAAATTGAAAAAACTTTTGCAAATTTTCACACTTTTGGGATCAAGCCAGATTGATGGTGCCAATCCAGGCCCTGGCCATCCAAGTTGGCATTTTTGCATGATTTGTACTTCACAAATAATCCCAGGGGGCTGTAGCTGCTGGACTGAGTTGTTCAGAACCTGGTTCAAACTCCCAATTGGGCTGCTCTTATGATCTAAACTTCCCAGTTCTGTCCCAGAGAGTTAGAGAAACTGGTTTTGAGTCAATCAATGCCTGGTCCAAGATCTGAACATGTCCTGATCTGATTTCCGGCCTCAGCTAGTCCAGAATGGGTCCCCCAGACTGGAATTTGCAGACAGGGCCTCAAGGTTGGTTCAGGCAATTTACTCCTAATTTTGACATAATTTACCTATGGAGTGGGGGTCCCAGGGGCCTGCCCATGGTACCTGGCTTGTATGAGCTCTCTGCAGACTCCATCTACTAAACTTATCAGGGTTGAGGAGGGTAGAAGGGGATGAAATGGGATATCCTTGGGGGGAGAGCTGTTACCCATCGCTAATCTACCACGTGCACCAAGTTGATCAACTGCAACAGTGGGTCCACTTGGGCATTTGGGACCCTTTTTGTCTGAAAGGGTATTGCTCCCTATCCAGGTGTAGGAGCTGGTCTCCAGGACTTACAGTTAGAGGTAGTTATCAATTCTTTATATAATTTAATATCAAAACTGAGGTTCTATTAATTTGGTTTTTCACTGGAGTTTTGATCTGTTGTAAAACAATGCATTTATTGGATACAATTGTCTATTATAGATATTATTAGGTGTTACAACTGGTACCTTGCCTCCCCTATGGCGCTTCTTCCATTTTCATTAGTTTATTTCACTTTACCCGCCCTCAGCTGCGGTGAATAAATCACATTTTGCTTACCTATTATTCTCTGGCCATAACGCCATTTAAAATTTGTCAGGAATAACAGTTTAATATACTCTTATTTTTCCCTTAAATAAATTAATATCATTTCTATTTATTTTATATTTCCCACTTTTCCAAACAATTATGCAAGCGCCCAATATATCTAATAATGGTACCAAATAAAAACCCAGGATTTATATAGGTTTACAAAGAAGGAAAATTATGGTCAAGTGAATTTTTTTGTATTTTTAGCTGGTTGTTGCTGAAGTCATCACAACTAAAAGAAAATTTCAACTGAGGCTCCTCCATCTTTTTCATTATAGATACTTTATTTGAGTTATATACATAAGTAAAAACCTTGTAGAGGAGGATTTGAGAACTTTTTATTGCTTTTAACAAGTCTTTTTACAGTTTACCTGTTAATAGGTGCACCATGATTATACTATTTGTAGTTGAAACAAGAGAACTAATTACAACATACAGTGTCACTACAAGAAGCATTTTTTTATTTTCCTTTACACCTACTGTTTAATTACATATTAACGCCATCTTGATGGATTAATATCAACTCTGTAAGTATCAGTACCCTCACTTTTACAACTTTATTAAGAAATTGACTCCCTGAATGGCTTTATACAATATCAAGGACATGAGATAGAAGACTTAAATTCGCGCCTTTTGGTTCACACTCAAAAACTCAATATACTGAACAAAAGTCTGAGGTGGAGTGCACTAGATTACTAGCTTGTTATATCAAAATTGACATGAACTTTAGTTCAAATCGTTTATATGCATTCAGGTCTCTAATATTTTTCTATACCACCCAATCCTGAGAAATTCTGGTGAATGTAACAGTCCAAACTCCCTATCTCATCCTACCACAGCAGCTGTTAGCATTGCCTTACATTATAATTAATAAAGCTACCATAGCGGCCGTGGCTCCTGATAATTATACCCCACAGTACCTGGGTCCAGGCCTTATTACTCATCCATAAGCTGATCCTGTAAACATGCCTGAATTCAATAATAAAGGGGTCATTTACATATTCATGCATTTGTTTATATACTTATGAGGAATGAGGGTGATCAGGCCAAACTGAACACGTTAAAATTGCTGGAGCCCATAAATAAGAATTTATGATGCTAAATATCTTTAAATTTCTTATATATTAATCTACCTTAAAAGATGTGATTGTCAAGGAGTTTAGTGGGGAGGAACTAATGAATGGATGGAAAGCCTCTTTATCTCTATATCTTAAAAAAGAGGATGAATAAATTATAGATTATGCTAATTGCTTTAACTATGAATCTCAGTGATTTATGGAGTAAGGTTCTGAGTCGTTATGATACTCATCATTTTTTTACTATTTCTGTGAGCCTTATAAGGTCTTATTGGTCCATTCTGCAAGTTTTCAAATACTAAGAACACCATAACTCAGATGCTAAACTATCTCCACTGATGCCCATTACTTCTAATGTATTATATACTGAGTACAATAAATATCCAAATGTCTAAAATCAGCCTTAGGATCATCAATATAAGAATATTGTCATCATTATTTGCCATTGACTAAGGACAATGATATAGAAATTCTTAGCGGTATGAAAACAGGATATTCTACTTCGCCAAAAATTCAAAATCCCATTCAAAGAATCAAACAATGATGAAAGCCTCTTCACTGGTGGATGTACCAAAATCTAGAATGCCTTTGGGTTACAATCAACTCCAATAAGTATAAGAAAAGAAGTTAGCTATGTTACTTCCTCCACAGGAAACTAGCAATTTATTCACTTAAATGAGCCAAGCAGATAATATTCACATTCACAAGCTTACTGGCTTGCATAATTAATGCTAAGTGTAACTTCTTGATATTAGCATGAAAAATGTATATTTTGGGCAATATGAAGAAAATGGGGCGCCCATCAACATAGTTTTATCAACTCTAATAAAGAAACTTGAGATTGCACCTGATTTTTTCCATTGAAAATGATATGGAATCTCGGAGCCTGTCACTACGTTAAAAAGTTATAGCCGCTTGCTATCTGCAGGTTAAGCCATAGTACTGTCTGCTCCAGCCATCATTTTACCTCTTGATGACTATGAGATATAATATATATCTCTTTTAACAGATTTTTATGAGCCTAAAACTAACTTTGAGAATAATATTTAAAGTGTTAGGACAACACTTTTTGCTTTACTATATAAAAAAAGCTCAGCATAAACTTATCTTTCCTTAACAGTTAATATGTTGATCAAAGATAGCCTATTCCCACTGCAATATCAGAAGGGATTTCGTCATACTATGTTTTTGAGAACCCAAATTGTTAACTCCATGAGAATATTGTTTCAATAAAAACATAGTCTGACTATTGCATAAGGCACTGTCAGGATTCAAGATAATTCGTGAGTAGAAACCTACTTTCAAATTGATCCTTGATAATTTAACTCATGAGTCCTTATGATTGAAACCTGTCCTTAAAGGCACTAATGGAAGGTTTCATCAGGAAGCATCACATGCATGATAAACAATGGAGATGCCTTCTGCAATTGTAGCTCCACTTCCTGAATATTGAAAGGTGTAACTCCCAACATTGTAGTCATGAGGATAATGCATAACGATGAGGCACCAGGTTGCCATTATGGAAGGAGGTGAAAGATCCTGATTATACGGGGACATAAAATCCTCTTGTCCATGTCCCCACAAACCCTATAAATATCAAAAGCTTTTTGATTCTATAAAGTAGTCTATTTTACCCCATCTTTTTGTCTTCATTGACCTCTCCACTATTTTTTCATTTTAAAGCCCATTTTGAACCTCAGCTACAGTCAAGAGAAATGTAAAGAAGACATAATTAGTGCTCACTTCATGAGTTCCAAGCTGTTCAAGTGATTACATATATCAAAAAATGGAGAATATAAACAATAAAAAAGGAAACTTACCAACTTGTTGAGAAGCGTAAAATTGATAGATTAGCAACTCTCAGACAAAGTAATTTCTCTTCATCCTGAAAGCCTAGAATTTTATGCCACTTTCTGATTCACCTTACCCACCATTGATCACAATCAGCATTGACTCCAATATCAGAACCTCAATGAGTTCATTCAAAAATTATTACAACATCTACTCCATGGGAGGCCTCTCCAGTGACTCCTGAACCTCTTTTGTGCCTTCTATAATGCATTAAATATATACATTAGCCTACTACCCTTGAGAGCTGGCTTTGGGTACTAAATGCTATCTCTAAAGCTTCGTCCATTCAAAGATACACCACATTTTACAAATAGTTGGTTTACATAACCATGAAGCGGCTTTACAACATGTCTTACTCAAACCTTACACTCAAATAATGTCGATTTTTATAATGCTGCCTCCTCCTTCATTTACGACAATTGGTAAGCCATTTTTAATAACCATTGTTGATAGTGAGGCTCCTAAGCGACTTGTTATGTTATTAGTGGAATCTTGGGATACCTTGAAAACCAGCCTTGTCAAAATGTGCAGCTCCTTGAGTCCACCTGGAGCCAATACCTCAACCAGATCAAGGGACTTGTTTGAAAACTCTAGCAGCATTATTAGGAGTTAGCCTCCCACAATATTGCCTCTGGGGCTGAAAAGCCTGAAGGGCTTAGGGGTACTAGAACGTCTGGAAGGCCCTAGAGGGCCATAAGGGCCTGAAGGGCCCCATGGACCACAAGTATCTTCCTTTCCTTGGTACCTACTCCAGGAAATCCTAATGACTCCTGGAAACAAGAAATTCTAATGGCGCTCGCTGCCTTACAGGATCAAATATGAAATATAGCTTAAGGGTGTAAGATTTTATTAGATTAAGTCCCTCTTGATCCCCGAGTCTTAATTGATGCCTTGTCAGACAAGATAGATAATTTGAACGCATTTTAGAATAACTAATAACTGCATTACCTAATTTGAACAAAACCACCGAGCAGTTTCAAAACTTGCTTAAGTAACTTGGAAAGTCAGCTGCTCCTCTGATGTACCAAGATCTATGCTCTGAAGGAGAAAGTTTTTTAGATTATCAAAAACCTCTCTAAACCAAAATTGGGATGATACTCAGGAGGATCTGAAAGAACTAATATGAGGATTAGATCAACAAGCCTTTCACAACTATGCAGAAACTAAAATATCTGAGCCTTCACTGAATCCTTCCATCACCAATCTTTACACTCCTATCATGACTAACTTTAGGCCTTGTTTAAAGGAGGAATTCACTTCAGGCCAGGAAAGTATTTCTCGTTCCTGTATAATCATGATATCTTGATGGAGGAGGCCACTAACCATCAGAATGTGGTGCACATTCACTCCTCCATGAATAGTACAGTCTGGAAAATTATGCCTCCCCATCTAAAGAAATGGCACACTTGGAAACATGTCCATAAATTCTAATCCAGGAGTTATTAACCAGCCTTGGCCAATCAGAAGCAGGCATTCATGTCCATTTATATGAACAAAGATGAATGTCAAGAAGATTTCACAGGCCTATTTTATGCCCAAGCACAAACTTTGATGAAAACTAATTATATTATATTGGACAACGCTATAACTGCAGTAATCTATACGTTAAGATCTAATTCTAAGCCCAAATTGTATATGTTTTGATTGAAAGAAAAAATTTTCCTGTATCCAGAAACCTAGTAAGCTTTTAATGAGATTCCTGCGTCTATCCTACATTTCAAGTCCTCTGCTTCCGCCTCTCCAGGACATCCTCAAGTCCACGTTGTTGATAACCAAAAATCTCCAAACCTCGATGCTCCTATTGCAATGGATTCAATCATAGTGCCAAGATTTGTTAGAAGACGCTCACTGAGGAGGTGGGAGGGGAAGTCAGCATGAAGGGCGAGGCGATTCATGCTAACATCCCTGTACCACCTCAATAATTACTAGCGACCTCTAATGAGTCTAATGTTGTCATACCAGAAGAATAATATTCAGTACTTTTTGATTAAAGATGTGATACTGCTTATTCTTTTTTATATAAATTTCATTTGTTTCTCACTATGACCCCTCAGGTTAAGAGTTTAGTTACATATCGCTGTTAAGTTTAATAGTAACTTGCCTACACCATTCTCACCAGTAGTTCCCTCATGAATGTCATTTTGTCTAGATTAATGAAGTGTATCAAAGTAGCATCTGACTTTCCCCAAAAATATAATATGGCATAGCTGGACCACAATGCATTAGTCCATTAAAGCATATTCCACACTGCCCATTCGCTTTGGCAAGCTTTTTAGTGAATACCTCAGCTGTAGTGTTAAAAACCCGAATTGCAACCTTCTCCCTGGGACCTAGTTGCTCTGGGTCTATTCTGCCATTGTGCACTATGATAAAGGATTCTTATTATTTTAGAACATAGGTTCCCATTGCATTTTGAGACCTCCAGAGACACCAAGATAGAGGTCTAAGATCAGGCTTGCCTGTTAGAAAGCAAAAGTCTGTGTGGAATATTAAAATATCATGTAAGGGGTTCCTAAGTATGGATATCCCCTCTAGCGTTAGATGACCAAGAGGGCATGCCTATTTGTTTTCTTAAACAAAACACTTTACTTCCATATTCTTGGGTTATTATCAATGCCTGGATACATATCAATATTCCCCAGGACAATTGCAGAAAATATGAGGCATGGTAACATGACATTTATAAATTTACTGACCTAATAGAAATTTAGATCTAGCCTATTCTGGATCCATATTGATGCTGGTGCCTAAACTTACTGACAACTCTAGGACAGTGTGGCTTAATAATCCAGCCGCTTGTGTTCACCTCCTTCCTGTGATAACTATCAATGATGTCCATAGCTTTATAAGTCAAAAAGATCTTTAGTTAAAATCATCCATACAAGTAGCTTTAGTTTACACCTCTATTGGTAAAAAGCTCACTGAACAACAGAGCCAAGTTAAGAAATTACTAGAAGAGTATTCTGAACTCTTTTAGACCTCCACTTACAATTTCTGAAAAAATGTCTGGCGTTTTACATCATGTTAATATTGGGATGCTCAACCCATTTGATCCCGTCTCTAACAGAATTCAAGATTAGAGAAACTCAGTTAGATGTTGAGCATAAGCAGCTAATTAAAGCTGGGCTTTTGGTGCATTCCCATAACCCTTGATACTTCCATCTCTTGTTAGTTCATAATAAGGATGGCAGTCATCATGTAGTAATGTGATATCAAAGACTCAACAAATTATCAAAGAAGGACAGTAATTCCCTGCACTATTTCAACAATTCTCTTTGCTTGCTGGCCAGGTCATATTATTTTTCACTATGGATCTTGCTAGGGATACTGGCAAGTGGAGCTAGCACCTGAAGATCGATATAAATTTATGCTTATAGTCAATGAAGGTTACGTAAGCCAACTAGGGTACCTCCATATTTTTGAAACGCGCCTGCTACCTACCATCATGCCATGGATGGGATCCTAAGGGATTTAAAGCTATCCTGTGTCCATGTGTAATTCAATATTACTATTGTTGTTTTGAAACCTTTAAAGGCCACAGGGAACATCTCTGGGAAGTCTCAAATCATCTTAGAAAGTGTTGATATAGCTCAAGCCTTTGAAGTTCTTTTTCTTCCAATGGGAAATGAGATTTGATCAGACACAATGTCTCAAAACATGGGAATTCAGCCTATCCTGGATAAAGTTGCTGCCATTAAGAAGATGTCACGCCCTCAGAGCCTTATGGATATTCATGTGTTCCTGGGCATGGTAAACTATTATCGTTAGTTCATCCATTGTTCGCCTAATTAGCCAAACCCTGGTCTACCTTATACAAAAGAATTTAGTTTTCAAGTGAATGCCTGAATAAGAACAGGCTCTCAATGCAGTGGAGACTTCTATTAGTACTAAACTATTTTATTTCATCCACATTTCAACTGTCATTTTTGCTATTAACCAAAGCTAGAGAAGTTACAGTTGGGACTACCTTAGCTCAGCATAATGATGATCAGGTCAACAATGCCGTGGCTTACTTTAGCAGGACCCAAATCAAACTGAAAGAAATTACAGTATTACTGAGCGTGACTGCCTGGCAGTTTTATTGGCAATCAAGAATTTTCATCCCTATCTATAGGGTAAATACTTAAACATCACTTATCACTCCTCGCTTTGATGGTTGCAGCACATTATGGACCCAGTTGAACAGTTAGCAGGATGGGCACTAAGGCTACAGAACTATATTTCACCTTTGTTAATCACACAGGAACAAATTATCAGAATGGTGACAGTTTTTAATGATGCTGGTACTGGACGCCTTAACCCCTGAAGATGACTTACTATAAAATCTAATTGGCCAACCTGAGCAATGAGAGTTGAAAACTACTGAGATTAAAACAAAACTATGTAAACTTTTCTTTCTCGTTGCAAACACTTTTGCAACCCATTCAATTCAAGACTAAATCTAGTTTGATAATCTCATAGAGGGGATTAGTCTGCGCCCATGTCTGGGAGCAGTTGGGCAAGCAAGGCAAGAGGAGCAGGCGGAAGGCCCGCGGCCTCTAACATTTTAAAAGCCCCGGAGAATCTGGCGGAATAGAAAAAAATCTAAAAAAACTGGCGGTCACAATTTCTTCGGAGATACTCGCGTGGCAAGCACGATGCAACCAGTACATCAACACGCCACATTCCCAGCCACTTTTGTCGGTGGAATTCGGAGTCCATGTGTATTTGGACATCCAAAAAATGGCCCTATGGGAAATATTTTGTGAAGATGTACACAAAATTTTCCTGACTGCGGTGTACGTTGCACCTCACTCCATGTCACGCGGTTGGCTGGACCTAGGTTTCAAAAGCAAAATAGCAGCAGATGAGGCTGCAGCGGTGCGCATAGTAGTCAACCTCCCTGAAGGGCAATGGGTCGTCGAAACTAAATGCACCAGATGGACAAAATCAAACCAAATTTTCCTCATATTTGACTTTTTGCCTACTACAGTAAAACGTGACATTTTGGAGCAACACCTGAAAGATGGTCTCGCCATATATGGTGAAATACAATCTTTCGAAATGCAACATTTCACACTGATGCCACACCTGTGCACTGGCAAAGCCATCGCAGTTCTGACCCCAACTAAGGAGATCGTGAAGGACCTAACCCAGATCCCGCACTCCACCTTTATTGATATCGCAGGGCACACCACCTACCCATTCTGGGTAACCGTGGACAGCGCGCCCCCCATTTGCACCCACTGTGACGCGTTCAGCAATAAGGCGCACGCATGCCCCATCAAAGAGGGCGTCACATTCTAAGAGCACCCCTCAGCAGCCATGGCCAGTGGAGAGGCATACTACGAACCAACCGCAAGTACCAAGGAGGCTTTCCCGTGGGGAGCACAAGGCTGCTACCTATTGGTAAAGCCCATCTCCCCGCAGGAGCGAAAGAAGGCCAAGCAGGCCTTAGGACCGCAGCCAAGGAAGCGGCCAAGGCCACCACCACCATCCCACACTCACAATGCCAGGAGGACATGGAGACCTTCGCAGCGGAAGCAACTGGGAATCTATCACCCAATCAGATTGGGAGGCCCATGCCGAACAGGCCACTCAATCTGAGGATCTGATGGGAGATTCAATCTCACCCCATCGCTGCACCCAAGCCCCAGTCAAAACCAACTTGGGACCTATCCCAACCAAAAATTTTTTTTTGCCCCACTCAACAGTGCACCAAACTTATCCGCACCACAAAAAATTCGTCCAACGTCGGGAAAACAAAAAGTGAAGGCCAAAGCCAACACAACTCTTTCCACAAAAATTAACAAAAACCCCAATAGCGTTGCTGCTAATACCCGCGCTGCTGTGAAAGCCCGTAGGGACCTGGAAGAGGCTGGTGGGCCCGGGGGCCCACCCCTCACACCTAAGGTGCAATGGGGGAATCCTTCACTCTAGGGACACTGAATATTGCCAGACTCAAGGCCTCCCCATCCCAGGCTAGGAAACTGAGTTTTTTATAAAATAATTTACCCATGGATATCCTGGCCATCCAGGAGTCCCACTATCCACGAGGTTCCGAGGAAGCTTAGAAAACAATGCTCCTACCATCCCTATCCTTTTGGTCAAAGCACTGTGGGGTGCTAATCTAGAAAAATAATTTTTTTAAATTCACATCCTCAGAAACATTCCTAAATGGCTGAGTGCTCATTGTCACCTTCTCATGGGCCAATGTTGCACACACAATCGTCAACATTTATGCCCCAAACGGTGCATATGAGCGTCGGGAATTTTTCTCGTCGGTCAAATCCCTCCCACTACCCCCTGATTCTTTCCTAATTGGCGACATGAACTGTTGGCTAACCTCACCAACGGACCGGTGGCCACCCTCACCCCATGCCCCACAGGGTCACATAGAACTACGCATTCTAAAAGCCACCCTTGGGTTAATGGATGCGCTGCCACAACATGCCCCACTGCTCGAAAACATGACGCGTCCCCACGTCCACAACGGCCAATTAAGGTCCATGACCCACATCGACCTTATTCTAGCGCTGGCAAAATTCCAACCCCACATCTCCCACTTCAAAACAACAAAAATGGAATTCTCCGACCACCAACTGGTCTTGATATCATACCACTTACCCGTCACAGTTGCAAAGGCCCCATATTGGTGCAAAATCTGCCCCCCAGAGCTCGCGTCACCAGGATTTTCCACGTGGGTGGAAGAGGCAACTTTGGCAAAATCGTTTGTTGCACTGTTTTGTGTGGACCCCATTTCCACATGGGCAACTTTCAAAGAAGACACCATCCGCCACTATCGCCATCTCTCATCCAGACGCTCACGAGCCACATCAGCGGTTATATTGCATGCGCTGGTGGAATTGGCCCACTTGGAGTCTAACATTCCAGCCTCAGGATATAGCCCTGCATGGGGCCAGAAGTGGGCGGAGGCAGCCGCCCATCTCAACGCACTTGAAAGGCAACACAAACATCGGGTTTGTGTCCAATACAGGGCCACACGCATCACTAAAGGCGATAAGTGCACTGCATACTTCTCAAAAAAAATTTGCACCACTCCAGAGCGTGGCCTGCACACAGGTGCAAAGATCAGATAATTCTATTGTGGACACACCGGCCGAAATGGCAATCAAAATGCAAAGATATTACTCCAAGTTATACTGAGCCAAACCAATTCAGCCAGCAAAAATGGCAGAATTTCTCGACCAAGCTCATATCCGCACCATTTTCTGATACCTGGAAATAATGAATTTAATTACTCCAAACAAATTATGGACTACCATTTATGGTGCGCCAAACCAAAAATGCCCAGGCCCAGATGGCATTCCATATGAGTTCTACAAAAAATATTTTAAATATATATCCTCATTGCTGCTAGCCTCACTCAACCAAAGCCTGTTGGAAACGCGCCTCCTACCAGGAGGACATGAGGCCTTTACGGTCACACTCTTCAAGAAAGGGGATAGGCTAGACTTAGCCAACTGGCGCCCCATTTATCTAACAAACACAGACACCAAAATTTTAACAAAAATCATGGCTAACCGTTTAGGGACTGTAGCATCTGCCACCATCTCCCCAGAACAATTCAGTTTCATCCCCAGAAGGTCAATTTGGGATAACGTGCACTCTGTGGCTAATGTGTGTCAGTCCACAGCCTCTGGGGCACTTGTATTCTTGGACCAACAAAAGGCCTATGATAGAGTAAACTGGGATTACCTTAGGGCCTGCCTCCAACAATTCCGCCTACCTCCCCGCTTCATTAACTGGGTGATGCTGCTCACGGAATCTGCAACAATGGCAGTGCGCGGCCCAGGCTTCCTAACGGAAGTAGTCCGTCCTCAAAGGGGCCTGCAACAAGGGGACCCCCTGAGCCCACTCTTATACAACTTCAGCCTTGACCCACTACTGCGAAATGTGAATGCCCAACTCACTGGGGTCCATGTGCCAGGCCAAACCCCAGTCAAGATGATGGCATTTGCAGATGATTGCGTGGTGGGGGTTTCTAATAACAAAGATGCACGCGCGCTTGAAGCCCTCATCCAGGAATATTCCTGGGTAAGCAACGCGGCACTGATCGCCTCCAAAACCGAAATCATCCTCCTTGGTCGGTTTCAGAACCGCTGGGCCCCAGCAAGTAGTTCCCATCCGGCCCATCTGCTCGCCCACGTCCACGCCTTAATAACTCAAAACACACCGCTCCACTGGTGCTCCCCTTTGTGCCACGACCTACCATAGGACCGGTACGCCATCTGGGCGTGTGGTTGGAGGCAGGTGGATACATGTCAGCAGTAATGGAGTGCCATATACTGGACAACGTGACGAAGCGAATCGCCTCTCTCAGAGCCCACCCTACTACCCTCACTGGCAGGGTTGTTCTTGCCAACTCTATGCTCCTATCCAAAGTCTGGTTTGGAGCCCACGCCATCCCCTTCTCCTCAAGCTTCTTCAAATCCCTGTATGCTTTGCTACAAGGTTGGCTTTGGTCAGGCCGCCCTCCACCAGTACGGCTAGAGGTCATGTTTGGCCCTCATCATCATGGTGGCATGGGCCTACTTGACTTCAAAGCCCATGCCGCCAAGATCCTGGGCACCTGGATTGCGGCCGTCACTACTCCTACACTCCCATCCCAACACTGGTCCCGCGCGGCCCACTCCAACTTCTCCCGAGCCTTGGGCCTCAACAATCCATCAAACCCCCACTCCCTGATGAAATACCTCGCATCACACACATCAGCCACAGGTCCTCACGGGACCAAAACCCACTACAAACGAATCCTACTCTCCATGCGAAGCGCAGAGTGGAGAATTCATATTAGTGGACATACAACCCGAAGAGGCCGCCCCTCTCCTCAGTTCACACAAGAGGTACAGGGGCTACCCATCCATGATGGTGTGATCCCCAATCGATCCCATGTCCTATCCAGGGTGGACTACCTGGACATGATGGACATCCCTTATTCCACTGAGACCCAAAAGACTATCTGGAAATACGCACACCATCCTCTGTTGCAGCCTCAAGTCCGCTCCCATGTGTGGCGCTGCCTGAGGCAGGTGTATCGTACAGCTGAGCGCATTAATGCTTTACACTCATCCTGTGTCGTGTGTGGCCAGTATGGAACGCTGTTTCACCGCCTGGAGAAGTGCCCCACCTCTAAAGTAATATGGCGCGAAGTCCAACGTCTGCTAGGCCAGGATCAAACACATCCCTTCAGTCTGTCAAGAGATATGTTTGCTTCATCAATGGCCTCCCCCTCCCACCCTCCCTCCGTGCTCTGGTGGTTGCAATCGCCATGTGGACTATCCACACGATTGTCTTGGATGCCATCGCTGGATCCATCCCCACCCTCCCTGAAGCTGTCCACAGATTCCGGTCTCATTTGGTGGATCACTTTCAAGTGTGGATGTTTGGATATCTCCCACCGCGTCGCCGACAGCTGGTCTCCTCCTGGTTCATCAAATCAGACACCTTCCTCCACACGTGCTCAATAGTGGCTACGTCCCCTACACACGTTCCCTCCCCCTTCCCATAAGTGGCGTTCCCGCTGGCAACAAGAGATAGCATCGCTTCTCTGGGGTGCCTCCCCTGGTACTAAGTTTTGTCTCGTCTGAGTCATATTCAGAAGTGTCCATCCCATGGTCGGCCTTCCCCGCAATAAATTTAAATTTAAAACAAAACTATGTAATGTGACCCAGGACAGCCAAATCAAATAGGGAATTATGCATATATAAATCAACAAGCTTTGACTCCCTTGTATCCGCCCTTCTTCCATCTCAATGTTATTATTGAAGGACACAAAACTGCGGGGCACGGGACATTAAAAAGAGTTATTAATGGCTAAAGAAGTGATTTTACTAAAATCAGATTGTCAAAACCATCCAAAAAGCTCTAAGGCCTGTATAACTTGTCAAACACAAGATAGGGCTAGTCCTAGGTACCACAATTTTTTCTGGCTCTGCCAAGTCCATATAATGTCGTCAGCATTGATGTGGTGGTCCCTTTGCCCATTGATTTACATGCTTATAATTTATATCATATTATCAGTGGACCATTTGACATAATTAGTTAAAGTGTTCTCCATTCAAGATTCCACTTCAAAAAACCATGCTCTATTACTTATACAATCTGTTTTAACACTTCACATATTCCCAAAAAATATACTTTTGGACAATGGTCTAAATTCACCTCATGTGAGACCTAGAACTAACTTCGCAATTTAGATGAATTAAAGTTTCACTTTCCCCTTTAATCCCTCAATTATAGGGGGGTGAATCTGGCAAGAAAACGCTTATATAAATTTTAAATATGGATGCCTTTGACCCTACGCTCTGGAACCACTATTTACCCAGCGCTTTGCTCGCTAACTGGATAAGCTACCATTAAATAATCAAGATCCCCCTTTGAAGCTTTATATTGGCGTACCCCACAATTATCAAGTAGTGGTTAACACCTACTTTATTCTTTGGTACCTGAAAACCTTTTTTTAGTACTAATGGTGCCCAACCCAAAAGGGGAAGCTGCCACGCATCTTTATTTGCAATTGAGCCTAACAAAGGGATTATTTGGAATTTAAAATTTTTAATATGAAACCTCAGCTAACAGCCCAGGAAGCCATATTAGAAGGTGAGGAAGCTTTTAGGAAACTTTTGTTCAGCGTCCTCTTTATCTGGCAGACCATGATGGACAACATTGGGGTAAGGACATCAGCAACTTGGGACATAAGGAGTATATTTGTGGGTTGATATTGAAAACCTCAATTTGGCCACGAGGGCCTTAACTGATGAGATTGTCTGCCTTCAAGGTATCGCCACTCAAGGAATTGCTACCACCACGAAAAGGGAGAAATCCCAACTTAATGTCAGCTAACCCCCTTTCCAATTTTGTATCTAGGTGACCTAGTTCTCTTTTATCACCATTGACCTGGAGGATAAGAAATAATCTTGATTTTATTTGTTCTGGACCCTACAAGGCCTTTAATAAGGTGTACTATGAATAATCCATTGCTGATGTCAATCAAGGTACAGTGGTAAACGGAACACATGTCTGATTCCTATGGCCCTATACCCTCTGACAAAATCTTGAGGGTGGCGTTTTCAGTATTTAAGATAATACGTGAGTTAAGATCCTTACTCTCAAATTGAGCCTCATTAATGTGACTCTAAAGTCCTTATTATCATACATTTTATTGAAGGCATTAATGAGAAATTTAATGAGTAATCATAACTTGCATGAGAACTGATGAAGTTGCCTTATGGAATTGTGCCTCCACTTTCAAAATCTCAAAAGAGCAACTCCCAACATTTCAGTCATGAGGATGACGCAGAACAATGAAGGCGTCAACCAGATGAACAATCAGGAAGGACGTGAAAGATCCTGATCATATGGGGCCATAGAGGCCCCTGACACCATGTCCCCATGTACCATATAGATATCAAAACCTTAATACAGAATAAAGTAAACTATTTTACCTCCATCCTTTATCTTCATCAACCTCTTTGTTAGTTTTACAGTTTTTAAGTCCATTTCAAACCTTGGATACAGTCTAAAGAGCTGGAAAGCCATCAGCCATCAAGCCCACGTCAGAATGGATATTAATATTACTTCCTGAGGGGTTATTTGGTAAAATAAGCCTAAATTGCTGAAACCAAATGGATCTCATTAATCCACTCATTATTATTGATCCTAAAAATGGAGAAATTTAGGTTTTATTAATTAACCCATTGGTAATCCTATGCAAGTTAAAAGCCATCAAATCATCTCTTCAACTTATGTGGTGCACATGGATAATGAAGTAAAACGCAAATTTCAATGATCCTGCCAGTTTAGGTTAATTAGCAAAAGCTCACTGGATTAATAAACCAGAAACCCTCCGGCCTTTATCATTTAGTTAATGTGGTGAAAAAAGCTATTACTAGGATAGGGAAAAAAGTGGAGATAATTAATACACTTAGCCTTAGGATAGCTGGTGTTTAACAATGACATTTATGAATCTCATGGAATCACTGAATTTATTTAAATATCCATTTTGAAATCTAAAAATACAGCTACCTGTATCTATACCTTATGACACTTGTTAAAGGATATATTTTATACCAGGTGCATGCTAGGTTTCTTATGTGATTTCCTCATTGCACTTAATTGAAGACCATGCCTTCACAATAACTGATCTGTCCCCCACACAATTATGTTCTATAAAGTTCAGTCAATTGATGTATATTATAAATTGGTGTGCCCAACATCTGATACAAATTAATTTTTATTACTTGATGGTTTCAACTGATTGAATTATTAATAACCTAAGCATTATACTTTAACTAATATTTAGGGATATATTTTATTAATGTTGCTTTAAACCAAAAGTTTACATCTGTTATAGTAAATACACTTACTAAACACCATCACCAATCACAGATTTTATTAAATGTTATGATTAATACCTTGCCTCGCCGCCAACAGTCTCCTCAATTCACTTATTATTTTGATTTACCTTGACCTGTGGCCATAGTAATTGAATAACTTTTTATATGTAATTATTACTCTCTGGCCACAACGCCGCTGCAAAATTGTGTCAAAAAATAAGTATATTTTATTTGGTCATTTTACCACATAGGCTTAAAATCTTTACAATTTTGGTTTAATTATTTCCCACTTTTCTGAACAATTATAAAAATAGCCCAAAGTTTCTAATAATGGTTCAATAGAAGCCCAGAAATTAATTGGGTTTATATTGAAGTAATTGTAATCAAAGAATATTTTTGATTTTAGCTGATCTATTATTAAACCATCACAGCTTAAAGAAAACCCCAGGCATTAGCCTAATCATCAGAGTAAGTACTAGATACTACCTATGTGTATTATTTTAATAAAAACTTCGTAGTAATAAGTTTCAAATTATTCCCCCTTACATTTCTTGTGTTCTATCTTCATACAGAATATCTATTATTATAATGCACCATACTGTGTTGTTTGTAGTCAATGTCAGAGAGCTAATTAAACCAATGTACAAAGCAAAATTTCAGGGTTGTTTTCTTTTTCTGGTAGATAAAATAAATACAAGAAGCACAGATACAATTAATTGCAACCAAAAATATAGGCAATAAAAGAAAAGGTTTAATAGTGAACCCTTATACTAGGCAAAAAAGTAGAATTTTAGAAATCTGTGTTCAACACCACCTAAAGAGCGATTCCAACATGTCATTTTCCTCACATGTATATTTTTAAACTTACAAACGATGCTTGACTGAATCAAAAAATAAATAAATTTTTATATAGAAACTAAAGTTTATCAGAATGCCTGTCATGATGGCATTTGTTATAACAATCATTCTTCCTCAGGGCCTAGTCACCAGCAAAAACAACAAACCAAGCTAAATGAGAATCAACTTTTTTCTCTTTATAAAGTTCAGCAGTAGCAGAAATACCCTGCATACAACTGTTGAAATTATAATTCTTATTAACTACAAGCTATTAATTTGTAATAGTAAGAGAGAATATAGGAAACAATGTTGTTTCCCATCTAAAAAATGTTCCAGAACTGTTATGAAATTTAGTTACACCTTTGATTTTGGTTACAGGTGCCCGTATCTAAATCTGGATAAAAGAGAGTCATCTTGTTCTATCAGTGATAGGGTAAGTGTCATTCCTAGATTTTGTTGTTTAAGACAGGTGCCACCCCACCAAGGTGCAATGAGCTTAGCTCTTTGGCCTCTGGTTGCCTGATGGGTATAATTTTTAAGCTGGCACCTCACAAGCCCACGGGATGGACAAGTTCATTGAGGAGGCGTAAATCATCCCACCATATGTCACCTATGCACCCCAAAGGGCACTTGTGGCTTGATTATGGCTTCTTGCATCAGGACAAGGTATAAAAGGGGCGCACAAACCCCATCCAGCCCCTTTTCACCTGTGGTAGCCTTTTGTGCACTTTGATACTGTGTTAGTGCATTGCATTGATGCTGAGAAAATAGAAAAATAATATTGGACCAATCTTTGAAACTTAAACTTGTAAATTAAACCATTATTTTGAAATTAACAAAATCATTGGTGCAAATAAGCTTTTATTGGGAGGAAAACGTGATGTAATACCAAACTGGGTTTGCTTCAATCACCACGCTCAATTTAAATAAAACTGAGGTGTTTATTATTGTGAAAATTTAGGCATTAAAGCCTAATCAAATCTAGCATAAGTAAGCCTTTTATTAGCCTAAGATCTAAAAAATCCAGACATATTATTAGCAACTTTTCTTTCTCGTTGCAAACACTTTTGCAACCCATTCAATTCAAGACTAAATCTAGTTTGATAATCTCATAGAGGGGATTAGTCTGTACCCATGTCTGGGAGCAGTTGGGCAAGCAAGGCAAGAGGAGAAGGTGGAAGGCCCGCGGCCTCTAACATTTGAAAACGCCCCAGAGAATCTGGTGGAATAGAAAAAATCTAAAAAACTGGCGGTCACAAACTTCCCCAGAGATACTCGCGTGGCAAGCATGATGCAACCAGTACATCAACACGCCAAATTCCCAGCCACTTTTGTCAGTGGAATTCGGAGTCCGTGTGTATCTGGACATCCAAAAAACGGCCCTATGGGAAAAATTTTGTGAAGATGTACACAAAATTTTCCTGACCGAGGTGTACGTTGCACCTCCTCCATGTCACGCGGTTGCCTGGACCTAGGTTTTGAAAGCAAAATAGCAGCAGACGAGGCTGCAGCGGTGCGCATAGTGGTCAACCTCCCCAAAGGGCAACAGGTCGTCAAAACTAAATGCACCAGATGGACAAAATCAAACCAAATTTTCCTCACGTTTGACTTTTTGCCTACTAAAGTAAAACGTGACATTTTGGAGCAACACCTGAAAGATGGTCTCGCCATATATGGTGAAATACAATCTTTCAAAATGCAACATTTCACGCTGATGCCACACCTGTGCACCGGCAAAGCCATCACAGTTCTGACCCCAACTGAGGAGATCGCAAAGGACCTAACCCAGATCCCACACTCCACCTTTATTGACATCGCAGGGCACACCACCCACCCATTCTGGGTAACCGTGGACAGCGTGCCCCCCATTTGCACCCACTGTGACGCGTTCAGCAATAAGGCGCACGCATGCCCCATCAAAGAGGGCGTCACATTCCAAGAGCACCCCTCAGCGGCCATGGCCAGTGGAGAGGCGTACTACGAACCAACCGCAAGTACCAAGGAGGCTTTCCCGTGGGGAGCACAAGGCTGCTACCTATTGGTAAAGCCCATCTCCCCGCAGGAATGGAAGAAGGCCAAGCAGGCCCATAGGACTGCAGCCAAGGAAGTGGCCAAGGCCACCACCACCATCCCACACTCACAATGCCAGGAGGACATGGAGACCTTCATGGCAGAAGCAACTCAGGAATCCATCACCCAATCAAATTGGGAGGCCATGTCGAATGGGCCACTCAATCTGAGGATCTGATGGGAGATTCAATCTCACCCAATCGCTGCACCCAAGCCCCGGTTGAAACCGACTTGGGACCTATCCCAACCAAAAAAAATTTTTTTGCCCCACTCGCCAGTGCACCAAACTTATCCGCACCGCAAAAAATTCGTCTGATGTTGGGAAAACAAAAAGCGAAGGCCAAAGCCAACACAACTCTTTCTACAAAAATTAACAAAAACCCTGATAGCGTTGCTGCTAATACCCGCACTGCTGTGAAAGCCTGTGGGGACCTGGAAGAGGCTGGTGGGCCCGGGGCCCACCCCTTGCACCTAAGGTGCGATGGGGGAAACCTTCACTCTAGGGATGCTGAATATCGCCGGACTCAAGGCCTCCCCGTCCCAGGATAGGAAACTGAGTTTTTTACAAAACAATTTACCCATGGATATCCTGGCCATCCAGGAAACCCACTGTCCATGAGGTTCTGAGGAAGCTTGGAAAACAGTGCTCCTACCATCCCTATCCTTTTGGTCAAAGCACTGTGGGGTGCTAATTTGGAAAAACAATTTTTCAAATTTACATCTTCAGAAACATTCCTAAATGGCTGAGTGCTCGTTGTCACCTTCTCATGGGCTGATGTTGCACACAATCGTCAACATTTATGCCCCAAATGGTGCACAATAGCGTCAGGAATTTTTCTCGTTGGTCAAATCCTCCCACTACCCCTGATTTTTCCTTATTGGTGACATGAACTGTTGGCTAACCTCACCAACGGACCGGTGGCCGCCCTCACCCCACACCCCACAGGGTCATGTAGAACTACTCGTTCTAAAAGCCACCTTTTGGGTTAATGGATGCGCTGCCGACATGCCCCACTGCTCGAAAACATGACGCGTCCCCACGTCCACAATGGCTAATTAAGGTCCATAACCCACATTGACCTTATTCTAGCACCGGCGAATTCCAACCCCACATCTCCCACTTCAAAACAACAAAAATGGAATTCTCTGACCACCGACTGGTCTTGATAACATACCACTTACCTGTCACAGTTGCAAAGGCCCCACATTGGTGCAAAATCCGCCCCAGAGCTCGCGTCGCCAGGATTTTCCATGTGGGTGGAAGAGGCAACTTTGGCAAAATTGTTTGTTGCACCGTTTTGCGCGGACCCCATTTCCATATGGGCAACTTTCAAAGAAGACACCATCCGCCACTATCGCCATCTCTCATCCAGACGCTCACGAGCCACATCAGCGGTTATATCATGTGCGCTGGCGGAATTGGCCCACTTGGAGTCCAATATTCCAGCCTCAGGATATAGCCCTGCATGGGGCCAGAAGTGGGCGGAGGCAGCCGCCCACCTCAACGCACTTGAAAGGCAACACAAACATTGGGTTTGTGTCCAATACAGGGCCACATGCATCACTAAAGGTGACAAGTGCACCACATACATCTTCAAAAATTTTTTTTGCACCATGCCAGAGCGTGGCCTGCACACAGGTGCAAAGATCGTATAATTCTATTGTGGACACACCGGCTGAAGTGGCAATTAAAACGCAAAGATATTACTATGAGTTATACCAAGCCGAACCAATTCAGCCAGCCAAAATGGCAGAATTTCTCGACAGAGCTCATATCCGCACCGTTTTCCAATACCTGGAAATAATGAATTTAATTACTCCAAATGAATTATGGACTACCATTCGCGGTGCGCCAAACTGAAAATGCCCAGGCCCAGATGGCATTCCATATGAGTTCTACAAAAAATATTTTAAATATATATCCCCATTGCTGCTAGCCTCACTCAACCAAAGCTTTTGGAAACGTGCCTCCTACCAGGAAGACATGAGGCCTTTACGGTCACGCTCTCAAGAAAGGGGATAGGCTAGACTTAGCCAACTGGCGCCCCATTTCTCTAACAAACACAGACACCAAAATTTTAACAAAAATCATGGCTAACCGTTTAGGGACTGTAGCATCTGCCACCATCTCCCCAGAACAATTCAGTTTCATCCCCAGAAGGTCAATTTGGGATAACGTGCACTCTGTGGCTAATGTGTGTCAGTCCACAGCCTCTGGGGCACTTGTATTCTTGGACCAACAAAAGGCCTATGATAGAGTAAACTGGGATTACCTTAGGGCCTGCCTCCAACAATTCCGCCTACCTCCCCGCTTCATTAACTGGGTGATGCTGCTCACGGAATCTGCAACAATGGCAGTGCGCGGCCCAGGCTTCCTAACGGAAGTAGTCCGTCCTCAAAGGGCCTGCAACAAGAGGACCCCCTGAGCCCACTCTTATACAACTTCAGCCTTGACCCACTACTGCGAAATGTGAATGCCCAACTCACTGGGGTCCATGTGCAGGCCAAAACCCCAGTCAAGATGATGGCATTTGCAGATGATTGCGTGGTGGGGGTGTCTAATAACAAAGATGCACGCGCGCTTGAAGCCCTCATCCAGGAATATTCCCGGGTAGCAACGCGGCACTGAACGCCTCCAAAACCGAAATCATCCTCCTTGGTCGGTTTCAGAACTGCTGGGCCCCAGCAAGTAGTTCCCAACCCGGCCCATCTGCTCGCCCACGTCCACGCCTTACTAACTCAAACACACCGCTTCACTGGTGCTCCCCTTTGTGCCACGACCTACCATAGGACCGGTACGCCATCTGGGCGTGTGGTTGGAGGCAGGTGGATACGTGTCAGCAGTAATGGAGTGCCATATACTGGACAACGTGACAAAGCGAATCGCTTCTCTCAGAGCCCACCCAACTACCATCACTGGTAAGGTTGTTCTTGCCAACTCTATGCTCCTATCCAAAGTCTGGTTTGGAGCCCACGCCATCCCCTTCTCCCCAAGCTTCTTCAAATCCCTGTATGCTTTGCTACAAGGTTGGCTTTGGTCAGGCCGCCCTCCACCAGTACGGCTAGAGGTCATGTTTGGCCCTCATCATCATGGTGGCATGGGCCTACTTGACTTCAAAGCCCATTCCGCTAAGATCCTGGGCACCTGGATTGCGGCCGTCACTGCTCCTACACTCCCATCATAACACTGGTCCCGCGTGGCCCGCTCCAACTTCTCCCAGGCCTAGGCCTCAACAATCCATCAAACCCCCACTCCCTGATGAAATACCTCGCATCACACACATCAGCCACAGGTCCTCACGGGACCAAAACCCACTACAAACGAATCCTACTCTCCATGCGAAGTGCAGAGTGGAGAATTCATATTAGTGGACATACAACCTGAAGAGGCCGCCCCTCTCCTCAGTTCACACAAGAGGTACAGGGGCTACCCATTCATGATGGCGTGATCCCCATTTGACCCCAAGTCCTATCCAGGGTGGACTACCTGGACATGATGGACATCCTTATTCCACTGAGACCCAAAAGACTATCTGGAAATACGAGCACCATCCTCTGTTGCAGCCTCAAGTCCGCTCCCATGTGTGGCGCTGCCTGAGGCGGGTGTATCATACAGCTGAGCGCTCTAATGCTTTACACTCATCCTGTGTCGTGTGTGGCCAGTATGGAACGCTGTTTCACCGCCTGGAGAAGTGCCCCACCTCTAAAGTAATATGGCGCGAAGTCCAACGTCTGCTAGGCCAGGATCAAACACATCCCTTCAGTCTGTCAAGAGATATGTTTGCTTCATCAATGGCCTCCCCCTCCCACCCTCCCTCCGTGCTCTGGTGGTTGCAATCGCCATGTGGACTATCCACACGATTGTCTTGGATGCCATCGCTGGATCCATCCCCACCCTCCCCTGAAGCTGTCCACAGATTCCGGTCTCATTTGGTGGATCACTTTCAAGTGTGGATGTTTGGATATCTCCCACCGCGTCGCCGACAGCTGGTCTCCTCCTGGTTCATCAAATCAGACACCTTCCTCCACACGTGCTCAATAGTGGCTACGTCCCCTACACACGTTCCCTCCCCTTCCCATAAGTGGCGTTCACGCTGGCAACAAGAGATAGCATCGCTTCTCTGGGGTGCCTCCCCTGGTACTAAGTTTTGTCTCATCTGAGTCATATTTGGAAGTGTCCATCCCATGGTCAGCCTTCCCAGCAATAAATTTAAAATTTAGATTTATTATTAGCAAACTCTCTTTAACCGCTCAAAGTCACTTTTGAGCGATTTTAAATTTAAGTTTAATTTATCCACAGCCATCTGCCCAAACCTATTCTTTTATGTCCTTGGCTCTGCCGCCTGCCACCCCAGTGTGGGGCAGCATTGCACCCCCACCTAGCTTTTTCGCCCTGCAGGCAAGCACGTTCGGACAGGTTCAAACAGCCCGCCCACTGCTTCCAACCGTTTTGTCCCCCCACGAGACCTAGCACTCCACCTGGCGCGCATCCACCCTTCTCGCCCCCATCCTCTCGCCCTCCCTCGCTCTGCTATTCGCTATTGCCTCAGAGTGGACTATGGACGTTTGTTCCCATATGCTGATAAGGCAATTATTGACCTAGCCACTACAGCTTTTGCGCCAGCTGGCTTTATAGACTTCCGCCCTTTTAGGGGCTACTTTGACGTTGGGTTCCAATTTGAGGAGGATGCTGAAGCGGCAGCACAAACTCCTTTAATATATAAAAAAACCCATTTCCACAACCCGTACTCGCCTCCCTTCAGACACCACGCTAGTGGTATCCTTTGCAAATCTCCCATCCCACCTTCCACCCCAGGTTTTGTATGACCAGTTGGTCGCGGGGCTCATGGCTTATGGCACTCAGCCCAACCTCATCTTTGCCATTCCTTCTGGTGCAGAACGCCTTGCTGCTCCTCGTGCAACAGCCACCATCATACCACACCACCCTACCATAGCCCACCAAATCCCACCCCGCGCTAGTGTGGCTGCAGCGCCTGATCATTTCTTTTGGGCTCGGGTCAATAATGGTAGGCAGATTTGTTCTTTCTGCTTTGGCCTCGACCATGCAAAAAGAGCGTGCCCTAAGGCCAAATCTGCTGATGCAGCTTCTGAGCCCCCTCTGGAGGTTCAGTATGGGGCGCTTTGCTGCCCCCTCCCACCCTCAATCTCGTTCAGTGGGCCCACATGGAAAATCAGCCCCACCCAAAACCTCCATCCTCACTCTCCCACCTAAATCTACGCCAGCCAATCAGAGCAATACTTGGACCAACATTCGTACCCAAGCAGCTGCCCATTCTCCCAATCCTACCCACTCAAATTTAAATGCCACTATTCCAGTGAACCAAAATCCATGGGATCTATTGGCTGAAACTGACGAATCAGGTAATATCCTTATTAGTAAGCATACAGGTCAACCTCTCTGCCATGGCGATTATGGTCGGGCAGAATTTTTCCTTCCCAACTTTGATGAAACCCCTACCCCTCGCCATTTTGCTCCTCTACCCAATACAGCCCCCTTCCAAAGTGACCACCAGCTCGCCTTAGCTGCGGTGGCCTCTCCTCATTGCCCAAAACTACGCACCGCGGTGGCCCAGTCAGGTGGCTCAGCTCCAGCATGGCCTGCCCACCATCTTCTTCCCCCGACTTCCCTGAATCTCCCTGAAGTGACATCTCAAAATTATTTGATGATGCTGAAATTGCTGTTATGAATGTCGTAACACTTGCAGCCAAAATCACCCGCCACAGTATCTCCCTTTTCACCCAACTTCCTGAAGCCCGCAAAGAAGCTGAATTTCTCCTCGCAGCTTTTGTTGAAACACTTTCCCATCTTTATCTTGATGCAGAAGTGGAAAACTCCTACTACGCTGACCTCAGCCTCCACTATGCAGATGCCCCAACGCTCTGGCTCTCTGCTCTGATCTGGTACTGCAACCAACACCCCTTGATTGAGGCGGGTCTTTCTGAAAACCAACCCCATGACCCCTCCTCACCCTCTGCCATGGTGGGTTAAGCAGTTTCTGCTTCCCACCTGGTTAGTAGTTTGTTTTGCCATTTTGAGTGTGGTGATCGGTACTGTCCATCCCCTGGTCGGCGTACCTCAAAATAAATTAATAAATTTATTATTAGCATTTTTTATTTATTTGAGGCAAGCTGACCAGGGGACAGACATTACTGAAATAGAGAAATAAAGTATCATTATGAAACCTGAGCAGGGTCAACTCTGTCAAAGAAAGTTTAACACCTCTGGATTGGGACTCAGATTTTTCTGGTTACGTCATGGGTAAGGTTTTCATGTTATTATACCTACTAACCGCCAATAGCTTCCTTTGGCTGGCACCCCAATCGATGTGCGAAGGGTGGGAATCAAACCTGCAACCTTCAGGTTGGTAGCTGTATGCCCTACCAACTCGCCTTCCACCCCCAGAATCTAGATTTATTATATTACTAGTTTTCCAATTAAATTGGAATGCAACCATTAATAAAATAAAGCCTATTCTATCAACATCATAGGTATTAAATGTAAAAATCATCTTGTCACATAAATTTAAAATCCTGCTAAGAGAAAACCCTAAAATTCTCTGAGAAGGGTGCATCTAGTAACAGCTGTTTAATGAGTGACCTTATCATTATAATAGGTTAGGAATGTTGTAAAATGCTCAACTGTAGGACTAAGTCCTCACCTATGGAAAAACTCCCACTGAAAACTCATTAAAATACTACTATGATTGGTACAAATAGTTTATTTAGTCATAATGACGATCAAGTCCCAACCAACTTGGCCATCAAGCAATATTTTGTAAATCTGGAGCCCCTTTTATAGGTTCTGACCAGCATAAAATTCTTAATGATGTATGCGTTTATATACCCCTGACTGCCACAATAATTTTCCTGAAGGCAACCATGACATCACAGGACACTCAAGTATAAGTGTCATTTGAAACAACTATGATCACAACGTCACATGACTCCTAAGAGGATCCTCCTTTATAACCTTCGGTTTGACTGCCAATTATGGGAGAATTACCAATCTAGCTGGCGGAAAGTTGCTCCACTTTTATAAAGCTTAGCAATTCAAGTATTCCTAAAATGGGAAGCAAATTAATATTGTAAGCTATATAAATCAAAGCGGCTGATTAATAAAACTTTTCTTTCTCGTTGCAATCACTAATTGCAACTGATTCAATTTAAGGCTAGGTAAGTTTAATAATCTCTTCAAGGAGATTAGTGTGTGTGTGTGTGTGCACCCAATGTTGGGTAGCAGTTGGGCTATCAAAGTAAAGGGCAAAGGATTGGTCTTTTACCAGCCAAAGTTCATAAACGCCATGATGACAACAGTGGCCTAGATAAAAATTAGAAACTGGAGGTGGGTAAATCCCTGGAGATTTTATCCTGTCAAGTGAAATGCAACCAAAATAAAAAACTCCACAATTCTAGCCCTTGTCATCAATGGAGCACAGGGTTTGAGTTTTCCTGGATAATAACTTAATGGCGCTTTGGGTAGAGTTCTGTGGAGATGTGCACAAACACTTTAAAGCTGCAGTATATGTTGTACCACACACTATGACCTGTGGTTGGTTGGATCTCAAAGTCGAGATTAAGCAAGCAGTGGACGAAGCTGCACTGGTAAGTGTGGTGTTAGACCTCCCAGATGGTCAATGGTAGTTGAAACGAAGTGCACTCAATGGATAAATCTAACCAAATTTTTATTATGTTCGACTTTTTCCCAACAATGATAAAGCATACAGTGCTTGAGCACCACCTCATGCAGGGCTTAAAAGCTATGGGAACTTTACATCTTTGAAATGCAACGCTTCACGCTTATTCTGGACCTGTGCACGGGCAAAGCAATTGCAGTGATCACCCCATCAGTGTGCATTGTGGAAGACTTTACCCAAATCCCTTACACTGCAGTTGTGATCTAGATGGGCAGGTATCCTGCCTGCTTTACATCACGGTGGATAGCGCGCCCCCTATTTGTACCTTTTGTCACACGCTTGGCCACAAGGCTCACACATGCCCTTCCAGAGAAGGCATCACTCAAAACAAAATCTCCCTGACGCAATGGGAAGCGCAGACTCCCACTATGAACCTGCTGTTGACACTAACGCTGCCTTCCTGTGGGGCGCGCAGGGGTGTTACATTCAGGAAAAACCTGTGTCTCTGAAGGAGCGCAAGAAGGCCAAACAGGCTAATAGAGAAGCGGCCAAGGCAGTGGCTACAGCCAAGCCTTTGATCCTTCCTACCCAGACCTAAGATGATATTGAGTCATTTACATTTGAAGCGGCTTATAATCTGCTCATCAATCAATTTTGGGCCCACCAACCTTCAGACCAGATGGTTGAGTTGAATTTATCTGAGCAAATTTAAAAAGAACCAATTAAAAATGATATACCAACCGAATCTCCACTGAGTTTTTGTTGACATCTGATGGTGCACCGTAGGAGCACACTGTTCCAAAAGCTCAAAATAAACCAACAAAAACACCAAAACTGATACTACATCCAAAGTGAAGTAAGCCCTTAAGACCTCTTGCTTGGTAGCATAGTCCACAAGCGGTGCCTTGGAGAAGCGTGCTGCAAAAGAGGCGGCTGAAGGGTAAGATGGCTTCTTCCCATTGAACCTAAGTGCGATGGGGGAGCCTTCACTATAAGTACGTTGAACATCGCTGGACTCAAGGCCTCACTGTCCTAGGCTAGGAAACTGAGTTTTTTAAAAAAAGATTTACCTGTGGACATCCTGGCCATTCAGGAAACCACTGTCCACATGGTGCCAAGGAATCATGGGCAACCATGCTCCTCCCCTCCACTACCTTTTGGTTGCCACACTGTAGGATGGTTCAATGCACAACCCGCAGTTTTTAATTTATTTCTAAAAAACGTACCTCATTGGGCTTGTGCTTGAAGTGTCCTTTTCATGGGACAATGAAGTGCACGCTATCATAAATGTTTATGCCCCAACCTGTGTGCAGGCTTTCTGAGAATTCCTCTTATCTGTTAATTCCCTCTCACTTCTCCTGATCCATTTGTGGTGTACAACCTGAACTGCTGGGCCAACTCGGCCACCAACTGCTGTCCTTTAACGCCTACTCCCTGCAGGGTCATGTAGAGCTATGCGTTCCAAAAGCCTTCTTGGGTCTTTTTGCTACCATCCCCAAACATGCACCACTGCTACTCAACATGTCTCGCCCCCATGTGCACAATGGTCGGGTGAGGTCTATGTCCTGCATTGACCTCATTATCACCCCCATTGAACTTTTGCCCCATATTGCGCACTTCAAAATGACAAAAAATGATATCTCAAAACCACAGGTTGGTTTTTATTTCCTTTAACTTATTAAGCCAGCGGCACAGGCACCAAAGTGGTGCAAACTTCACTCAGACGAGATCACATTGCCCAGGTTTTCCTTAGGGGTGGACACCAAAACTTCGCATTGGAATTTACCACAACACTTTGTGCTAATCCCCTCACTACCTGGTCAACCTTCAAAAAGAACACCATCCTTCAAGAGCGTCCCCTCTCATTGCATCACTCTTGGGATGCCTCAGTTCTCATTAAGCACATGCTAGTGGAAGTAGACCACCTGGAGTCAAATGTCCCTGCTGAAGGGTAAAGCCCGACTTGGGGTCTTAGGTGGGCAGAAGTGTCTGCTTGTCATATGCAATGATAAAACAACACAAACATCACGTTTGTGTTTAGTATAAGGCAAAAATATAACAGCAGGTGTTGCATGCTCCACCTACTTTTTCCAAATTTCTTTGCACTATGAAAAAGCTTGGCCTGCACACAGGTAAGTCAGCTGGACAACTCCATCGCAGAAACTCCAGCTGCTGTGACTGTCAAAGTTCAAAATTATCACTCTAAGTTGTATAAATACAAACAGTCAAACTGATGAAATTAATGAGTTTCTCGATGGTGCATATATTTGCACCATTTCTAGTTACCTGGTTCTGTAAAATTTAATTAATTGGATGCACTCAGGTATTCCATTTGCAGCGCATTGCACTGGAAGTGACCAGGCCCAGATGGGATTCCATATGATTTCTATAAAACAATAATTTAATTATTGCTCCTCTTTGATGCTTACCTCAATGAACAAATGTCTTTTAGAAAAGCGCCTCCTTCCTGGGGGCCAGGAGGCATATTTGATAACGCTGTATAAGAAAGGGGATAAGCTGGACTTGGCCGGCTGGAGCCCTATATTGCTTACTTGTATAGATACTAAATTATTTACTAAAATTATGGCCAACCACCTAGAGGAAGATGCCTCTGATGTAATCTCATCTGAGCAATTTGGTTTCATCCCCAAGAGGTCAATGTGAAACAACATTCACACCGTAGCTAATGTCTGCCAATCCACGGCTACTGGTGCGCTTGTGTTCTTAGACCAGCAAAAAGCCTATTATAGGGTCAACTGGGATTACCTCAAAGCCTGCCTCCACAAATTCCACCTCGCTTACCAGTTCAAAAATTGGTTGATGCTTCTCACGGATTCTGCCACAATAGCTGTGCGTGGGCCTGATTCCTCACTGAGGTTGTTCACCCTTAAAGGGGTTCCTCCAAGGGGACCCTTTAAGCCAACTCTTATACAACTTCAACCTTGACCCACTGTTACGCAATGTGAATGCCCACCTTTTCAGGTGTTAATGTGCAAATCCAAGTACCATTTAAGATGCTAGCATTTGCTGAAAATTGTGTGATTGGAGTTATCAACGACCAAGCTGCACTTTCTCTGGAGGCTACTATCCAGAAATTAACTTAAGTCAGTATTTCTGAACTTAACGCCTCAAAAACTAAAATCATTCTCCTTATCTGGTACCAGGCCCACTGGTCACCAGAACCCCGTTACCTAAATGCTTCAGCAGCGCTCACAGATTCACTTGCCCCAACCATACCATAATGCCCCTCTTGTGCTTTTCTTTCATGCTAAGACCAACTGCTGGTCTGGTGCGCTATTTAGAGAGTGGCTTGAGGTGGGCGGGTATGCCTCATCATTAATGGAGCATAACACCCTTGACAATGTCACAAAGCGCATTGCTAGCCTAAGAGCCCACCAGACTACCCTCCCCAGGCCGTGAAGTGCTTACCAACTCTATGCCCTTTCCAAAGTCTAGTTTGTGGCCCATGCCATCACCTTTTCCCCCTCTTTATTCAGCCCTTTGTACGTTCTACTACAAGGGTGGCTTTGTTTTTTGCCGCCCTCCCCCTGTGCTCCTGGAGGTCATCTTTGGCCCTCGCCATAGTGTTAGTATGGTCCTGCTCAACTTCAATGCCATGCTACCAAGATTCTTGGCACCTGGGTCGCTACGGTCACCAACCCCACACTCACAGCCCAACACTGGTTACATGCAGCCCGCTCCAATCTTTTCCCGCGCCCTTGGCCTCAGCAATCCTACCCATAACCATTCTGTTAAACTATCTTACCTTTCATCCCTCTACCACGGGCCTGTATGGGATGCTGGCCATTTAAATGCATTCTCCTCTCCATGTGGAGCACTGAGTGGAGAATCAGCATCAGTGGAAACTCCGCCCAGTGGGGTCGCCTTTTCCCCATTTCAAACAAGAAGTCCGTGATCAAGTCGTTTTAAAAAACCTGATACCTCAACGTCCCCTCCTCATTGCCCGTGTGGACTACCTTGACAAGCTCAACATCCTGTACTCTTTGGAGACCCAGAATGACATTTGGCGGTACACACACCATCCTCGTTTCCAACCCCAAATTCGCTCATGTTTGGAAATTCCTGAGAAAAGTGTAACGCACGGCTAAGTGGTCCAATGCCTCTCAAATATCATGCATTGTATGCGGTCAATATGGATATTTACTCCATCTCTTGGAAGATTGCCCGCCATCACAGGCGATTTGGCGGGATTTTATGCGACTCTTTTGCAAGAAGAGTTATTAGGATTTCAGCTTGTCCAAAAACATCTTCACCATTTACATGACCTCCCCTATCCACCTTTCACATCGCGCCTTGATTGTTGCAATAATACTATGGATGATCCATGCTATTGTCCTTGAAGCAATGTCTGGAACTACCCCAATCATCCTTGAAGCTGTGCGTCACTTCCATTCTTACCTCAAGGATCATATTCAAGCCTTGCTTTTTGGTCACATGCTATCCTGCAAACGCAAGTTAAGTCATCCTGGTTCCCCGTATAGAACCTTTTGTAACGCCCTTACTTTCATTTGTGTGCAGTTTCAGCCCAGGCCTCCCCTGTCACCCCCTCTTTCTTCCACTGACAGTCCCGCTGGCAACAGGAGTTAGCCTCGGCTCCTCTGGAGTGTTTCTCATTTTTCTTAGTGTTTTTTAGTTGGAGTTTATCAAAATTGTCCATCCCATTTGTCAAGTTCTGGTGGTTGACTCGAAAATAAACCTTTGACAACCATCAGATTGGGCCAATTATCCTTTCAATGTTTAAGCCAACACATATACTCAAACCTCAAAGCCTATTGCAATTACATAATTTGGACTATATTTCAATGTCAATTTGATCAAGTATTTTATCAGAATGCTTGGGCCAAATATGCTTGCACATAATGGCCAATTTTCTATTCATCAAATCTCGGCAATTGGTCCTTACTATTAGAATGCAATCAAACAAATAGTATACAAAATCGTTTGGAACTGACCTGAAGTTAACGTTTAAAAGTCCCATGGACCATCAGACAAATTAAACGTAACCAATTTCCTGCCCTAGGGCGAAATTCATATGACAATCCGCGTAATCCGCACAATATCACTTGTACAGGGACTGCATGAAGGAGAGTACCTAGTGCTATTGAGAGAGAGGCCTGTCAACGTCCCAATTAGGGGAACGTCATCTACTTTATTCAATGCAAGAATTTCACAGAAGGTATAACGTCAACAGTATGATAAAACTCAAATCAAGAAGATCCTAGGGCAATTTTGCATGTTTTTATCGCAATTTTTGTCCCTGAAATCCTCCCAATTTTGAAAGTATTTTGCCATAAATAACCTTTGAAAAGGTCTCAGTTATATAAATTCAAGGGCTGAACTGAGGTGGTAAATTTCTGTTAAAATTGTGTGCTCAAATGTGGACAGGAGATGCCCTAGAAGTAAAATTTACCAGAGCCTGGCCTAATGTCTGATTATCAAATATATATCCTATAATAAAAGATATTCTATATTTTCCTCTTCTTAGTTTTAGAAGAGTTTAGCCTTTGGAGAAGTGTCAACAAGCTGAAAGCACAGCTTCTATTAAAACCTGCCTTTGAAAAAGTTCCCAAATATGTTGAGAAAATTACGCCTGAAATTGACCATAAGCGTCAAGGCTATTTTAATAGCCCCAGTGATTTTCTGAATGGTGAATATACCGTAAGCCACTGGCCAAATCAAGGATCATCTGGCGGAACTTCGGCCTGAATAAGCGTTCATGATACCAATTTTCAATTGAGCAATCCTTGGAGCTTGACAACTGGTGCTCACTCAAAACTGGTGATACTCTCTAAAATAGATTCCAGTAACCAGTTTCTGGCAGATTTGGCTAGATAAAAAAGAAATATAGAGATGGATACTAGTGACAATGCCATCTCAGATTATATTCCCATTCACCATGTCTCTGAAGCTAGTGCCTCCTACACTTAAAATCTTGTCAAAGTGGGGGAGCTCATGCAGCAAAACCAGTCGTCCCAAATAATGATAAGGATGATGCCTTGAACAACAAGGAATTTTCAAAAATTTGGACGGTTGTGTCGAGATTAAAGGCTAGAAACACTGAAATTACTCAGAAAATTTGGGAACTCAGAATGTAATTATCAACTGCAAATTACTGAGTAGATATTATGGGCAAAGGCATTAAAAGCATATCGTCCAATCAAGCTTTATAAGAAGAAAAGTATGACAACTTAAAAAACAAAGTGGCCAATGCTCACCCAGCTTTTTACAAAAACAAAATAGGAAAAAGCTCTGTCCATATAGCCAAAAAACAGTTTGGAAAAGCTAAGGACCAAATTCAAAATTAGAATTCAGTAGTTTAGAGCAATATAATGAAGCCAAATCCTCAGAAATTGACTTTGATGCAGATAGTGATATTTTGAACAACCGTTCTATGACAAGAGTACTGACAGCAATCCTGTATTCAGATACTCCCAATGGGATAGAGGGCCAATTATGACCGATGATACTCCAAGACGTTCAAGAAGAAGTACAACCCCTATTCCCATAACTGTGTGAGATGACTTCAAACCACTTAATTTACCAAACTCTGATAAGGATGGGAACGTTTGCTCTTTCCTCAAGCTATTTAAAAAACAATGAGAGAAGCATCATACCATGCAAAAAGATCAGCACTGATTATATCACTTGATGCCCATAGCTGTGACCTCATTATGCCCTATCTGGGTGACGATTGGTCCTATATGGATTCCAAAATTGCATTGACAATCGTTTTGGAGGGCCTGTGAAATTAAAAACCCGAAAAGAGAGCTCCTTAATATTTAATTCAAGCAGAATGAGACTATTAAGGACTTTGTGGATAGATTTTTTCATGAGGCACAAGTTCTCAGTGGGTGCAATGCCATAGATAAGTTTGACGCCAAGATTGCAATGGAGCATGCAATTATGAACTTCAATGAACTGCACAATGTCATGTTACCTGAATTTAATGGAGGTTTGGAAATTCAAGAGTTTACCAGTTACTTGAGAAACTGTTCCCATAATTTCAAGACCTCTAATTGTGACAAAGATCAGCAAAATCCCGATTTTTGGGCTCAAAAAGCAACACTATGTTCGATCTTTGAAAAATTTTCAATTTAGAACCAAAAATTTGAGCAAAAGCAACAATAAGGGCCGATTACATGTCACTACTGTGGTCAAATGGGCACTTTTCTAGAGAATGCTACAGATGGTCCAACAAAAAGCTTGGGGTCAACTTTACTCTAGAAATCAACAGTGACAGTAAGGAGAGAAAAGAGTAGGTGGAGTAGAGGCAGAATGCTCTAACTCCACTAATGTCCAAAACATTCCACCTGACCCTGGTGAGATCTTTAGGGCCAAAGATGTTTCTGAAAATAACCTCAACCATATCTTGGCTAATGATGTCATGATGGTCACTACTCAGGCCATGACAAAAGCAACTAAACCATTTAGATTACCAAAGAAGCCCATGCAGAGGTATTAAAACCTTACGCAAAGCAAATGATTGATCAGGGTTTGGACCTACAACCCAGATGTCCAATCAACCTACCTAAGCTTAACAAAGTTCAAGTAGCTATTATAATGAAGACCTTAGAAGATAACTTCCAGGTATTTGCTCAAGCCTGAAATCACACCTGGAATCGGGCAGCAGTCACAGAATTCATACAAAAAATACCTCTGAAAACTACTCTGAATGTACTTATGTGGACATAGCAGTGAACAAGGTGCGTTTTGGGCCATTTTCAATAGCGGTGCTCCTATTAATATAGTCAGCACTAAGTTGGTTAAAAACTGAAAATTGCGCCCAATGTTGCCCACTGTCAGGAATATGGAACAGCTGGAGAGCATACAACTAAATCGCTTGGCACCTACATTACCCTACCTCTCAGATTTTGATCTTTTGTAGTTACAGCACCTGCCGTAGTGTTGCCAAGTACAAACTATGATATTCTAATTGGGACTGATTTTCTAAGAAGATATGGAGTTGTTATCAATAATAAGGACAATACTCTCACCATTCTTAGCCCAAACCATCCCACTTTACTTTAATTTAGACAAGGCAGTTGAGAAAAAGAGACCCAGCCTATTCAAAAATCTGGCCTACAAAGATGGAGTCATCCTGATTGAAGTATTCCAAAGCATGGTCAAAGATAAAACCAATACCCACACAGATTGATGAGTTATATGTAATTCCACCTCAATCAAATCAGAACATCACTATACCATCCGGAGAACAATTAATCGTCCCAATGGGACTAAAATTTAATATCCTGGGAGGGTTTTATGGTGAAGTATATCAACCTTGGTCTAAATCTTGATTCGAACCAAACATTGCCCCTAGTATTATCATTCCAGGCCAAGGAGAAATACATACCTATGTGCAAAACTGCAAAATCGGCCCATCACCATCAAGAGACATCAAACAATTGCTTTTATGCATCTGTTCCCTAACACGGAATTTCACTCATTCCATGAGTTTGGAACTTTTGTCAAATTAGGGCTCCCCATTAAGGACCTACTCAGCATAAATAATGTTGTCCCTATGGCTTATTTAAGCAACCTGACTAACTCCAAGAAAGGCAAGAGCAGGAGTTATAAAAATATTGGGAAATATTCACACAAGATGATTTCAACTTGGGATGTGCTAAGGGTGTCACCCACAAAATTGACACTGGAGACCATAAACCTATTCGATTACACCCAATTAGATGCTCAGAATCATCAGAAGAAGCAGTATCCAAGGAGATTAAGGAACTCCTCGCTTGTGGCATGTTAGTCCCTTCAAAAAGTCCTTGGGCAGAGCTAATTTTAATAGTGAACAAAAAGGATGGAAGCAACCAAGTAGTCATTATTTATCAGAAGTTAAACAACATCAAAAGAAGGACTTGTACCCACTGCCACAAATCAACGACTTCTTGGATAGTCTAGGGGGCGCGAAGTTCTTCTTGACAATGGACCTTATCAGTGGATATTGGAAAATAGATTTTCCCAAAGAGAAGCGTGAGAAATGTGCAATTATAACCCAAGAGAGCCTATTCCAGCTGACAAGAATGCCTCAAGGCTATGCAATGCCCCAGCTACATTCCAACAAGCAATATACAATCCTGAGAAATTTTGAAATTGTCATGTGTACTAGTGTACATTGATGAAGTCAACGTTTTCAGCCGCACTTTTGACGACTACATGGAACACTTAGAGGAGGTTTTCAGAAAGCTAGCTGCCGCAAAATTAAAAATCAAGCCTAGAAAATGCCAGTTCTTCAAAGACCAACTGGAATGCCTCAGATTTGTGACTGATAAAGTGGTTCTTTGGCCCCAACCCTTAAGCTGGATGCCTTTTTTAAAATAAAATGGCAAAAAATTCAAGCGCAATATTCAGGTATTCCTAGGCATAATTTGGGTTTAATGCCAATTTATTGCCGACTTTGCATAACTTGGAGAGCTGCTTTTCTATCTACTTAAAGATAAGGTCCCATTAAAATGGACTCCAGATTGCTAGGATGCATTTGATCAACTCCAATTGGCCCTATCAGACGCGCCTGTTCTTTGTTATCTGGACTCTGATTGCGTATTTATCATCTAAACTGATTCATCCCAAACAGCAGTGGGGGCCATGTTATCCCAAGTTGGAGAGGACGGTGAAGAACATCCATTTTCCTTCACTAGTCGGATCTTAAACGTTCATGAAAGGAAATACACAGTGACGGAATGAGAATGCTTAGACATCATATATTTTTGCAAGAAATTATGGGTCTACCTTCATGGCACTCATTTTAAAGTTGTTACTGATCATGCTTTCTTAAGATGGTTAAGCAACTTAAAAGAACCTGAGGGCCAAATATCCCACTGGGCATCAAAGCTTCAAGCTAATGTCTACACCACTGAGCATCAAGCTGGGGAAAAACACCAAAACGCTGACTGTCTATTCCAACTACCTACCATCACAACACTTTGTCATGCTGCTGATGAGTTTTATGAAGATAATTAGCGGAGAGTATCAAGATGAGCCCAAATTCGCCCAAAAATATTATCAGTTTTACGAGAAAATACAACCACAAAAAACGGGACGCTTTAAAAGTTCGTCAAGGACAAAAAGTATATTTTCCCAAGACCATCATCTCAAACAGACCTAATAATGGCAGCACATAAGGCCATAGGGCATGTCAGATTCAAGAAAATGAAGAAGCATCTGAAGCAATTCTACTATTGGAAAGAAATGCATTTTGACATCAAAGAAATGCTACAATGATTTGCAGAAAGCCAAGGTAAAAAACAGTTTCTGAAAAAGCACATCTTACCAGTCTGTTCGTCAAAACTTTGCCTAGCACACTGTATCTATTGATGTTGTCAGCCCACTTCTAACAAGCAATACAAAGGCCAAGTACATAATTGTAGCCATTGTACACTAGATCAAATGGGTCAAGTTCAAGGCCATTTGGGAAGCTGGAGCAGCAATTACTGCCAAGTTCGTTCTTGAAAACATCATCCACAAACATTAATGTCCACAGATTATTCTGACTGATAACGGAACCAACTTTACCGCCAATGTCCTTGCAAAGCTCAACCAACTAATGGGAGTATGAGGTGTGCTTTCTGCTCCCTATCACCCTGAAACTAATGGGACTGTTGAGCGTGCAAATGGGACTTTGGTAAACATTATCTGGAAATTAACATTGGCCAAACCATCCTAATGGATTACTTATCTAAGTTTGGCGGTCTTTGCCTACAATTTCTCCTACCATTCATCAACAGGATGACTCCGTTTCAAGTATTATATGGTAGACACCTGGCCCTACCAATGCTGCTATATTCGGCCCTAGAGGATCCTAGCAAAAACACTTATCCTCAGTACATTTAGAAGCTTGCAGATGTTTTAATCAAACTACAAGCTCAAGCCTTTGACAACAGTTTTGCTAAGAAAAAGGCCTTACATCAAAAATACTTAGAAAGTTACTACATACTGGCCTGATTTGAAGTTAATGACGAAGTTCTATTTTGAAACACTCATGGATTGGGCTGATTGAAAAATTCAGATCACATCTGGGCTGGGCCATTCAAAGTGATTGAGAAAGCGTCCAAGTTCTTATAGACAATCAAGAATATTAGAACTGGCCATATATACAACCAAGTCCATAAAATTCTTAAAAAGGTATAATAAGTGGGCAAACAAAGAAATTAAAATAAAAAAAAAAAACAAAAACATAAAATATATTTATATATAATAGTTTTATTCTAATTAATACTTTAGTTTGCACTTGAGGTAGGGGAGAGGATTTAACTTCAAAACTGACGGGCATTTGGGCTGAAATTAACAATAAGAGGATCATACTTTAGACTCATTGGGCATTTGGTCCGAAGTTACCAAACAAAAAACCCAACTCCTTGCTCATTGGGCGTTTGGGCCAATGATAACAAACCAATAAAGGCTAATTGGGAATCTTAGGGCTTATGTTCAAGTCAAGAGGAGAAAATTTCAGATTCTGGTGGTTAACTCAAAAATGAACCTTTACTAACCATCAGATTGGCCCAATTATCCTTTCAACGCTTGAGCTAACACCTATAATCTAACCTCAAAGCCTATTGCAATTACATAATTTGGGCCAAATATCTCAATGTTAATTCAATCAAATATTTAATCAAAATTCTCAGGACGAATACACTTACACATTATGGCCTAATTCCTATGCAAAAAATCTTGGCAATTGGTCCCAATTATCAGGAATGTAATCAAACAACTAGTATACAAAATCATTTGGGACCAACCTGAAGTTAACCTTTAAAACTCCTATGGACCATCAGATAAACAAAAAACGTAATCAATTTTTGATATAAGGTGAAATTCATAATTTAATCTGCATAATCAGCGCATAGCACTTGCACATGGACTTCCTGAAGAAGAGTACCTAGTGCTATTGAGAGAGAGGCCTGTCAATGTCCCAATTAGGGGTACATCATCTGTTTTAATTAATGCGAGAATTTCATAGAAGGTGTATTTTGTCAGCAGTATGATGAACTCAAAATCAAGAAGATCCTAGGACAATTTTGCACGTTTTTATTGCAATTTTTGTCCCTGAAATTCTCTCAATTTGAGATTATTTGGCCACTAAAAACCAATGAGAAGGTCTCAGTCATATAAATTCAAGGGCTGAACTGAGGTGGCAAATAATATGTTGAAATTGCATGCTCAAATGTGGCCAGGAGATGCCCTAGAGGTATAAATACCAGCGCCTGGCCTAATGTCTGATTACAAATAAATATCCTATAATAAAAGATATTCTATATTATCCTCTTCTTGGTTTTAGAAGAGTTTATCCTTTAAAGAAGTGTCAACAAGCTGAAAGCACAGCTTCTATTGAAACTGCTTTGGAAAAAGTTTCAAATATGTTGAGAAAATTATGCCTCAAAAGACCAGAAGTGTCAAGGCTATTTTAATAAGCCTAGTGAGTTTCCAAATGGTGAATATACCATAAGCCAATGGCCATATTAAGGATCAATGGCGGAACTGTCAGAAAATCGACTTTGGGATCTGCTAGTTGGCAGGTTAACCAGTATGAAGACTGGTCAGCCCTTGCCATTTTGCCTTAGGCGTCGGGGCTAGCAGTGCCAGCTAACCCTTTAGCATGTCACCTGTGCCATTTTGGGGATCCCCTTTAACCTAAACTATTTTTATTAATACGAGGATGGCTGACCAGGGGACAGACACATTCGATATGTAGGAGCAGGGAAAGTGGAAAACAGAAATGGGAAGAGAGCGCAGAACAAAGGAACTCAAAAGATACAACTTGACACACTTTGGTGTGGCTGGGGGGGGGCCACGGGTGGCGGGTGGCTAGACCTTGAGTGGCATGGCAACTCATGGGCTAGTAGGGTGTACAGCCTATGGAGACTGTGAGGTTTTCAATGTCATAACGAAGGAACCAGATTGGAATCCAGGTGCCCATCTGTTTCATCCATTTGTGTTGGAGCGAGCCGAACAGCCAGGCTTGAAAATGGTCAGCCAAATGGTTGTGGAACCTGATGATGGCTTGGTTGAGACTGTGGAAGATACCGTTGAAGGCGTCAAGGGTAATTGTGTGAATGGACCATATTGCAATGCACACAATTAAAGCCCTCAGTGTCTGGGGGATAGGTGAGGCCATGTTGAGTGCCATGATATCGCGGGATAGTCGGAATTTGGTTGTAGGTGATTGTTTAAACAGGTGCATCACGTTGGCCCAGATATGCGCAGATAGCGGGCACTCTTCCATGTGGTGCGCTAGTGAGTTGGGTCCGCCACAGATGGCGCATGTCTTGAACATTGAGAAAGTATGGTCAGCTGTTATATATGTATGGCGCATTTATCGCAACATTGTGGAGCACACTTGTGAGGATAGGAGGGGGCAGGTGACGAGGTTCCACACCTGTTTTTGGGGTTCAAGTCATATGGGACATTTTGGTGGTCTAGGTATTCAATCCTGGACAGAGGGAAGGGTGGTAATGGGGCAAATACGTTAGACACCGTTTGTCCTCTGTGGAGTTGCACATATCCAGTATGAGGGTGATTGTCTTTGGATTGCTGTGTATAGGAGAAGCTCCAATCCCCTTGTCTTAGGTTGTATAGGATGCGTTTGATTTACGAATTGGTGTTGTGAGGTCCGGTGGCATTTGGATGTGCTACAAGGTACTTCATCAGGGTCGCCGGGTTGGAGGGGACCTCAGATTTAGTGCCCTTGCAAAATTGGTTTGGGCTGCCTTGGCCCAATGGGGGGATGGTGGGTTGGGTGACGTCGTGGAGGCTATCCATGAGCCTAGGATTTGCGTAGCTCTTTCCGTGAAGTTGAGCAGCCCCATCCCGCCTCTCTTCCGTGGGCCATACATGGTCTCCAGCCTGACAGGTGCACGGTATCCAGACCATAGCTAGTTCTGCAGGAGCTTGTAGACTGCGTTGGTAAAATTGGCGGAGAAGGAGATCGCGTGGGCAGCAAACCATAACTTTGATAGGATCAGGGAGTTAGCTAACACAACTTTTCCGGTTAGGCTGGCTTTACTCCTCCGCATACATGTCATTCTTTTTGTGATGTTGTCCAAAATGTTGGTTTCTATGGTGCCAAGTGCATATCCTCCGGTTTTAAGCCATATGCCCAGATGATGGACTGGGTTGGTGGCAGGGTGGTGTGCAAAGGGTAAACACAGTGGTTTTACTGGCTTGGATCGTTGTTGTGTGGTTGGATGTTTGGTTGGTTGGTTTGTGTGGTGGTGGGAGGGTGGGGCCCAGTTTGAACTTAATTCGCCCATGAAGATTACCTCTGTTTTCTGTTTGTTCAGCATGGAGTTACTCACTGACTCATACTGATGAATAATGCGCTCAATCGCCCTGGCATCCCTATTGCCTGAGACTCCAACAACGCAGTCATCAGCCAAGGCGAGCATTTTGGTTGGTAGTTGTCCCTCTAACCTGTCCAGTGAGCTTTGAGTTTGCAATGCGGAGGAGGGGGTCAAGGGTAAAATTGTATAGTAGGGGGCTAAGCGGGTACCTTGTTTAAGGCCCCTTTGGGGGGTGATGGTGTCGGTTAGGAAACCTGAGCCTCTGATTGCAAACCTGGCTGAGCGCGTTATGAGGAGCGCCCAGTTTATAAAGCGGGGTGGTAGGTTGAAAGCCTTCAGACATTGTTCTAGGTATCCCTAGTGCACTCTGTCTTATGCTTTCTTTTGGTCCAGGAAAGCAAGGGCACCTGTGGGATTAGCTTGGCAGATGTTGGCAATTGTGTGGATATTATCCCAAATTGAGCGATTTGGGATGAATCCAAATTGATGGGGGGAAAGGGTTTTCTGAGCAATGCAACCCAGACGTTTGGCTAAAATTTTGTTTAGTATTTTAGTGTCAGTATTGGTGAAAGCAATTGGGCGCCAGTTGTTTAGATCTGCCTGGTCTCCTTTTTTGAATAATGTGACCACATATGCGTCTTTGCTACCAGGTAAAAGGGATGTGTCTTCCAGGCACTTATTCATAGTTGCCAGTAGTATTGGTGCGATATGTTTTAATATTTTTTAAAAATTAATATGGAAGGCCATCAGGCCCAGGGCACTTGTTGCGTGGGGTTGATCTTATTATCTCCCATAGTTCATCTTTAGTTATGGGTGCTGCAAGGTCTGGTTGGCCAGCTATAGTATCAATATTAGCAGATGATAGAAATTTTTAATTTCGTTAAGTGATGCGAAATCCGCCGTGTACAGGTCAGTGTAAAATAAGTGTAAATCAGCTGATATTTCTGATGGTGTAGATGCCATTGTGTCATCTGCTTGGCGGACCTGTGTGCAGGCGCCGATGTTGAAATTGGTTTAAAATGGTGGAAAAATTGGGCCGTGTGAGTTTCTCCAGATGAAATGTATTTTGATTTATAGCATACTTCAAGTAATGCTGGTGTTTCCTAAAGAGGAAGTTTATCTTTGTAATTAGCTGGAACCACAGGTGGCCCCATTGGGGGGTGTATCCCTCACGAGGTGTGTTGTTTTCTAAGTGTTGAACTGTCTGATAGCCTTGTTGATTGTCGCGGACATTGCAGCTGTTTTTCTGGAGTTTAGGTGGCAGGCTTTCTTGGTTGCACGAGCCTTGAATATTTCCCACTCAGCGATAGGATTCCCATCAGGTGTTTGTCTTTCTTGCTGTGTTGTTAGCACTGTCTCAATCCAAAGTTTAAGCTCCAGAAGGTGGATGGTGCTCGGGTGAACTCTGTGCCAGGTTGGTAATTTTTCGTATTTTTCTGAGGATGATATCACTATCAAGACCATTCTATGGTCAGAGAAAGGGATAATTGTTGTTGTAAAGTTTGATACTCGGTGCTGGAAGTCTACAGGGGCGAGCATCAGGTCAATCTGGGTCTTTGAGACCAGCTGGTTATTGTTGTGGTGGGGCCTCGTCATGTTGGCCAGGGTGGGGGCTTGTTTGGGAATGGTGTCACATAGGCCCAACGTTGCCTTTAGTATAAATAGTTCTGTGTGGCCGCTAGGTATAGCCCTAGACTTGGGCCAACGGTTGGTATTGGTGTTAAGCCAGCAGTTGAAATCTCTTGCAAAAAATGTTTACAAGAGAAATGGATTGAGAGGATTTTAGAAAAGAGTTTTTGGCGGTCATTCTGATCATTTGGGGCATACACGCACGCCACGGCAAAATTCTCTCCATTCCACTTGAGGTTTGCTAGGAGCAGCCATCCCTCCAGGTGGGAGGATGTTCTTTAAATTTTTATTGTAGGGTTACAGTTTGTTCAAATTACCATCCCACAATGGTGTGTCCAAAAGGATTTTGCCGGAAGGAGCATGGTTGACCATGACTCCTCCTCCCCCAGTGGACAGTGGGGTTCTTGGATAGCCAAGATATCCATGGGGATATTGCACAGGAAAGCCATTTTTTTGGCCCAGGATGTGGGGGCCTTGGCTCCTGCAATGTTGAGCGTCCCTATGTTGATTGCAGTAGTCCGCACATCAGGAACGCTGGGGTGACCCACTGAGGTCACCCAGTTCCTTATCACGAGTCATACTGTGAGTGTGGGGTCAAATAGCCAGATTTGTTCCAGTGTGTTGGTCAGCGGCCTTGGTGCTGGCATTGTTTGGTTTCTTCTGGCTTGGATTACTCTGTGGATTTTGGGTCTGGCGTGGGTTGGCTTTTGCCTCATTAAAAATTTTTTTTACCATTTTCCTGTGGGTTTGATGGGCAGAAACTAGGAGTTGGGGTGGTTGGGTCTTGTGCATAGGTGTTGTCACATTATGATTGGCTGAAGTGGTCTTCCATATCATCGCCTATCACATGTGATCGGCTGGGAGGATCCCCAGTGGTGCAAAGTGGATCTGCTCCCGCTTGGTTGGAGGTGTTTGATTGGTTGTGTCCAAAAGTTTCATTGTTTTGGTTGTGTTGGGTTTTATGTGGAGGATCTTATTGGTTATTCCACTGTGCTACCAGGGCATCCGCCTGAATTCGTTCTGTGGAAATTGTGGTGTGAGTTTGGGTCTCAGCGGAATTTGCAGCCTGCTTGCGGGCAGTCTGTGCATGACGGCAGTCCTTGTGCAAGATGGGCTCGACCAAAGCAATATCAGCTCTTTCACCCCAATAGAAGGCAAAAGTGGAGTCCTTAATTTTGCCAAAAGTTGGGCTTGTTTCATCCATATTGTCCTCACAAAATTCCGGTGCTTCAATCCCACACTTGACGGGGCATGCATGGTCTTTGTGGCCTATTGCTGAGCAGAAATCGCAGATAGGTGGGGTGTGTTCTGGTGTGATATGGAAGGGGTGAGATATGCTGCCATCAGGGAGGTTGATAGTTGCTGTGCGGGGAATGAGGGTGATATCCTCTGCCACATCCTGATCCAGTTCAATAATGGCTATTGCCTTTCCTGTGCACAGTTGGGACAGGAGGGTGAATTTTTCAAATTCAAACTGTTTGATAACTCTGTAACCTTTGAGCCCCTGCAGAGTTCATCCATGAGGATATTATGGTGCTCAGTGCTCGGGAGTCAGTCAAATATGATGAATAGGTCATTTGCCTCATTCCATCACGTGCGCACTGTGCAGATGGTGCGGTCTTCATTGTTGATTTTTATGGAGAATTTAATTTTTTCTGCATCCGCCAATTCTTCCGTGGACATGAACCCAACGTCCACCCATCCTCTGTGTAGATTTTTGTAAATTACCAAGATGGAGTTTGGGAAAGTCATGGAGAAGGCCTCCCCCATTTTTTCCAATGATTCAAGGGAAGTATTGCCGACCATAATTCTAAGGCCATGCTCAAGGGAGGACAAGGGTTAAGAGTTCGATTTTGGTATATGCACCCATTTTTTGCAGGAATTGCAAAACTCCGGGTGTGGCACTGTACTCACCCTTTTTGGTGGGAGGGCGTGTCAACATTCCGCTGGGGCGTTTTTCCCCTGTGGGTTGGGAGGGCTTCAGGACTTTTGTGCTGGCCACTTTTGCCCAAAATGTATTGTTGCAGACAAACTTGCTCATATTCTAGGTTGATTGTCAATCTCGGAGAAATTGCGTAGAATCATGTTACTAAAAGTGATAATAACAGGAAAGAAAAGCCCTTTAACCTAAACTACAACCAACGAAATAAATATAAACTTATAACAAAAGGTAGAATAGGCAAAGGGATATATTTATTAAAAAGGGATTTGCCAGGTATTTATACTATTTACAAAAGGGCTACTGCACCCATCATAGACCTATCAGCTGTTCCATTGGTTCTTCCAGACAACCACTTCTTTTCTTCTTCTTTTTCTTCTCTATTTACATTATTTCTTCCCTGGCGTCGACCCTCTCACTCCATCCTTCCCAATGTCCAAATTAGTTTTGGTTCATCCTCAGCCTTAAGTCACCAGTGAACCATATAAAAAATAACCTAAATAAACGTCAAATTTGATTTCAATCCTCAAATTAATAATAATGTGCTGGAAACTACTTCAGTTGCTCGCTTTGACTTGGAATATCTCGGCATCTCACTGACATCTATTCACCTTTTATCATAATAATAAATGAGGTACCAGAAACAACTCTGGCCGCCTCAAACTCATATTTTTTGGATCCGCCAACATTGGATCAGAAAGCGAATTCATGGGTAAGTGAATACATTGGCTTTCCACCAGAAATCCCACAATGGACCACAAATGGCCGTTGGTATCAACCACTGATTCTGCTGATGGATTGAATTATCCTCAAACATTAGTCGCCAGTGATCCTTCTAATAATTAAGGGCCACCGATTGGCCCCACTCAAACCTAAGTACCAAACATAAAGGATCACTAATTCAGTTTAACCCAAATTGGGGAGCAACTAACCAGCAATCACATTAAATCACACGAAATTCAGTCAATAAACTATTTCGCCAGGATTGGCTATATCATTTTAAATAACGCTTAATTATTGGAGATTCCATCTGGTTAAAATCATGACATTTCCCCCCACTTAACCAGATGGTAACCCTCCTAATTCCAAACTCAGCCTGTGGGAAGGGCGTTCAGAGCTTGCCCCTCCCCACCACCAACAACTTCTGGAACCAAACAACAGTGGTGTCTCACCGCCACCTCTTAACCAACCTTTAGCTACTTAAGCACCAACCAGCAGAGTCCCCCTGTAGTGAGCACCAATGTTGGAAAATCGACTTTGGGCTCTGCTAGTTGGCAGGCTAACCAGTATGAAGACTGGTCAGCCCTTGCCATTTTTCCTTAGGCGTCAGAACTAGCAGCGCCAGCTAACCCCTTGGCATGTCACCCATGCCATTTTGGGGATCCCCTTTAACCTGAACTACAACCAACGAGATAAATATAAACTTATAACAAAAGGTAGAATAGGCAAAGGGAGATATTTATTGAAAGGGAAGCGCCAGGTATTTATACTATTTACAAAAGGGTTACTGCACCCATTGCTGACCTATCGGCTCTACCTCTGGTTCTTCCAGCCAACCACTTCTTTTCTTCTTCTTTTTCTTCTCTATTTACATTATTTCTTCCCTGGAGTTGACCCTCTCGCTCCATCCTTCCCGATGTCCAAATTAGCTTTGGTTCATCCTAGGCCTTAAGTTGCAAGTGATTCATATAAATAAATAGCCTAAATAAATGTCAAGTTTGGTTTTGACCTTCAAATTTGATAATAATGCGCTGGAAACTACTTCGGTCACTTGCTTTGACTCAGAATATCTTGGCACCTCAACAACATCTATTCACCTTTTATCATAATAATAAATGAGGCACTGGAAACAACTTTGGCCACCTCAAACTCATATTTGTTGGATCCACTGATATCAGATCAGACAGCAAATTCATGGGTAAGTGAATAAATTGGCTTTCCACCAGAAATCCCACAATGGACCACAAATGGCCGTTAATTAACCACTGATTCTGCTGATGAATTGGATCATCTTTGACTATTAGTTGCCAGTAATCCTTCTACTAATTTGGGGCCACCAATTGGCCCCACTCAAACCTAAGTACTAAACTCGGCGGAATACTAAATTCAGATAACCTAAATTTGGGGAGAAACTAACCAGCAATCACATTAAATCACATGAAATTTAGTCAATAAACATTCCGCTGGGATTGGCTGTATCATTCCAAATAACTCTTAATCATTGGAGGATTTCATCTGGTTGCAATCATGGCAGGGACTTCATCTCAAATATGCATGCAGGATACCAATTTTCCCAAGCAATCCTCAGAACTTGACACCATGGTTGGCCTTCCTCAGATAAAATAAATTTAAGTTACTACTGATTACCCAGGCAGTGGCTACAGCCACAAGGGTCATTGAAAACATCAGGAGCAAACAGAGCAGCAGCCACGCAGTTCAAGAAGGTTCAGAGATCCATACATTATAAGAATCCCAGAAGATAACAGAGGAACAAATATTTTGGACTCTTCTGGGCCTGAAACCAAGCAGCAAATTGCACAATAAAATTATGATGAACCCTGTTTTGTTATAATTCAAGTCCTACACTGTACATTACAATTTTACAATTACTATATACATTTTATAGTCACATCAATAAATTAATGTCTTTCACAGAATCTAATTTAATATAGTCATTATTTGTTGCTAATAGCGCCAGATATAGTTCTATTCTTATTTAGGGTTGTACTTAGTCTTCATGTTAATAGCAGAGGTTGAAAGTATTATGGCGTGCTAGGGATTAGCACCTGTTATGTTTAATTACAAGGCTTCAACCCCAGTTGGCCACGCTTGGAAACATTTAAAAGGAACTTGTATACAAGTAAATTTCTCTCTAATTTAGTTACCAGCACACTTTTTAAAAAAACGAATAATTCATTATCAGAGCTCAACTCCAAAAATAAGCAAACCCTGGGTGAGTGGGCCACCTTGGCAATAACATAAGATCACTAAAGGTAGCACCACTGAGCGATTGTGAAGAGTTCTATGATAGTACCATGAAATTGTGCCATGAAGAAAAACTTCCAGAAGCTGAACCTGGAGAATATGTAGTAAACTATCAAAAAATCCAAGATGTATACAGATACCTTGACTATTGAGCTAATAATGTAAA